>JAVQKC010017926.1:0-13847 GCA_036025475.1 Philypnodon macrostomus
ATACTCCATAATGCTGCTTTAACTCACTTGAAATAAAGATCTTTGAAGGTGAAGTGTGTCTCGACGATGCCAGTGGTCTTCACTCTGGTCCGTAACACGTCTTGTTGAGTTGGCACGTACCCAGGCTCACAGATCCTGTCCAAGTCGTTCAGGTAACTAAAAACACAAATTACAACAACATTAATCTCTCTCTTCTCTAATCTCTCTCTTCTCAATTTGACATTCAGCAGGCTTTCCTTTCACGTGGCTAAATGCAGTAAATGCTGGTGTGTGGCTGTATAAGATGCAATGGACAATGGCCAGTTTGTTGAAGGGCTGACACAGAGACACAAAAAAAACAATGACTCAGACCTTAAAGCAGAAGTCCGGAGTATTTCTATTTCAAATATTATGTATAATTTATTTTACAACATTTTAATAAATATTTCTTATATATATATCTTCTGTATTTAATTAAATAATGAGGCGTGACTTCAGGAAGCGAGGGGGAGGGGCTAGAGACGTATAAAACCTTCTCTCGCTGCTAGGGCAATTTAAGCACATCCTCCAAATTACTGCTTAATTAACAAGGGGCAATTTAGATTCACCAATTCACCTAACACATACATGTCTAGGGCCGGTAGGAGGAAGACCACAATAACACAGGGAGGACACACACACACATTTTATGCCTTTTAAGTTCAACAATGACCTCTAACTTTAACATACAACCTTTCAATATGTGGTTTTCTCAGTTCACTACTGTTAAGCAGTAGCCTATTCTTGCATGCTTCTGAGGCCTGCTAAGGGACTGCACACAGTGATACTAAATATGGGCTCATATTTGTGTAGATAATAAACACAAGCTCGTTGAGGGTTGAGTAAAAACAGACTAACTTCACTCAGCCCTCTGTCTCATGCTGTGGACAAAGCACACTGACAGCCATGACGGATCAACTGTTTTCAAAACAAAGTCCTCCTCTTCACTCATACAGATATCTCCCTCTGGCTCTCTAGTGACTATAGGCTATTTACTTCAGACCACTTTATCATTATACAAGCTGTATCCAGTGGTATGATATATAACACATAATTTGTCAAAGTTTACAACATTGGTTCTCAGTGGTTCACATCAAGTAGCATACAACCAGAATTGGATTTCCAAGTACCATTTCAGTGGGGAAAAAATGCATAACCAAGGACCCAACCAGATATAAACCAGTCTAAACTCTTAATCAAGTCTAAATTAACTTTGTAAATGAATGTGTTATAAAACTGTACCAAAACCAGAATTAGGTGTGCCAAAACAGGACCAAAACCACTGAGTACCATAAAAAGAGCCTGCATACGACCAGTGTTACCCATTCCAGTCTGAAAACCACTGATAAACAATGTCTAAATATACGTGAGCTACAATACTTGGTGGGAGTATCTCGTCTAACAAGCTGGCACAGGGCTAGTATCAACACGATTTGAGGAAAACCCAGCTCGTAAAACTGTTACTACATTGAATCACGGAAAAATAAATACTGTCTAATTCCACTGTACTATCTGAAAGTAGACATACAAAGCCAGTGTATTATTGTGTTTTTGCACCAGCTGGACGCTTAGATGCTTATCACACCGAATTAATTATCACAGCGCCTTAGTTAGTATGTGTAGTAAACCTCTGTAGACTGTGTGTGAGCGTGTATTAGTGCTGCATAACACAACATTCAATATTCAATAGCCATGCTGAATATTGCAATATAAATATTTTTGCAATATTTTGATCCAAATATAATTAAGCAAAAAAAAACAACTTAAAGGTGTATAGTCCATATGTTTCCTAAAATAAGAGCATGTTAAAAATGAAAAAAGCTTAGAATTGACCAGTCCAAGTCCGGCCCACTGAAGGCTTGGTTAAACAATAATCATACATATCATAGGAATTGTACTGTGTAACGACTAATTTTGAGGACATTTAAATGCACAGTTGTGTCTCACATGTCACTGATGGCAACAAACTAGCCTTGCTTTCCCATACTGCATTTATTAATTGTATAGTGAACTCTAACAACATTTGTGTAGTAGTTTGGAAGCTCAAATCTCGAACTCATCTCTCTGTTATTGGCCCTCCACAACAGTCCCGGGTCCCAATGTGGGCCTCGGGTAAAAATAATTCACTTCACTTTAACATGGATTTCTCAACCTTGCTTCATCCTGAGCTAAAAGTGGATCAGACATACAGGGGCTACATGGGGAGGTCAGATACGTGCTCTGACACAAGTGTTGATATGTGACACTTGTTGTTGTTGTTGTTCATCTGTTCTTCACTAAAGCATTTGTATAATAGTGAAAAAAGTGACTATGCACAGAGAAGGTCCCGTTCATTCCAAGTGATTAGGTCACCATTGTACACCTTTGAGTAAATCTAATGAGTAATGGGCTACATATTGTGGATATTTCGTGCCTTTGCTTACTCAATAGTTAGTACCTAAGTCCATTGGGATAAATGTAGCCACTTCTTTCCAAAGTACTATTAAAATAAATTTTCTGATGCAGCAGTGCCGCTTAGTGGTCATGTCGTCCTATTGCAACTAAATGAAGTGTCAAACACTGTGGCCACCTCTATTGTGGATTAGTTGTTGGTGGTTTTCCAAGAAGTAGACCTACATACAAACAGTTTATCAACCTAAATATTGTTTTGAAGTATGTTGAAACAAAGGTTGAGATCAATAGTTCTGATTGAAGCTTGCCCTGTTTTTGTCCTGGTATGGACCTTCCTTAGTGCCCGCTTAGACCTTGTACGCAGTCCTTGGTCTAGGTCTTCCCAAGTCCTATTTTAGATTTTCATTAGTCGCAGTTTAGACTTGATTTAGTGCTTTTTAGTACTTGGTTAGATGTGTTTTTGTCCTGGGTTGTACTTATTAAGTCACAGTTTGGACCTGGTTTAGTCCTGGTTTAGTCCTGGTTTAGACCTGGTAAAGTTGTTGTTTAGACCTGATTTAGACTCGATTTAGACCTTTATTTTTACCTTTTTTAGACCTGGTTTAGTCCTGGTTTAGTCCTGGTTTAGTCCTGGTTTAGTCCTGGTTTAGACCTGGTAAAGTTGTTGTTTAGACCTGATTTAGACTCGATTTTTTTTTATTTTTACCTCCTTTTTGACCTGGTTTAGTTCTGGTTTAGACCTGGCAATATCTTTGTTTGCTAGACATGTACTCCCTGTGGGCCCCCTCCATCTCTTGGATCCCCCCCATCTCCTGGGCCCCTGTATAATCACCCAGGCTGCACTACTCTCTCTCTTTCTTGCGCATGTGCTCTAAGAAGCCAGTCAATTATTTAGAAAGGCTTATGAGAGAGTCTTTTGGCTGATCCTAGCTCTGCCCACAGATCTAACCCACACCAGTGCAATGGGGTCAGAGGCTTGTCGCAGAACAGTACCTTTGAGGAGGCCGTAATTCGAGATATACCTGGTGAAAAGGTGTGGCGATCAAGTATCACATCAGGAAGAAAAGACTCTATAGCCGGACGCTGAAAGATGGGAGCCAAGAGAAGAAATGATCCAATAAGATGGTAAGAAATCTTGTGTTGTGGTGTCATTTGTGTAGTTTTGAGAGGTTCCGGAAGAATTGTGCATATTTGAATACATGCAAAAGTGATGGAGAAACAAGAGACACGCAAAAAAGGCTTGACGTAAAAGGAAGGTATTGGAGAACTAGTCAATATAGGTCTAAAACAGCTGATTTTGAACACCTCTGCCAGAACTAGTGGACTGTAAGCTCCTCAGTCTCAATGGGCCCAGATGTAAGCTCCTTTTCTTTCTACATTTGCAGTCTATTTTGCTGTTAAGGAAGTGAAGCAATATGCCTTTTCAAGCAAACCTACTGAATATTTCCCGTATACAAAATGCAGCTCCTCAAGTAGTCAACAAAATCTCAAAGTAGACACTAGTTAAAGTCAAGTTTGTGTAGTTGTAGCTATAACTGAGCAAATACTACAACTGCTGCTACTCAAACCCAGTCAAATCAAATGCTTTCGAACATGACTTCACAAGAAATATTTCAGCAAAATAAAAATCTTCCATTCCAACTAATTCAAACCTCTATTGTGAGATTAAAGTGTATTAAAAAGTTGTTTTTAACAGATGTTGATGATCCTATGGCTCCTTGCGTCAGGTTACAAGGGCTTTGTGAGGCAGTGGACACAGAGAACACACCCTCATGTTTTATACATTAATAAATGATTCACATTCCTGCATTTCTATTGACAATAAACAAGTTTTATCAGATTTATCAACCAGTATGGATAATGTGCAATGTAAATTCATCTCTCTCTGTCAGTCAATAAACACAAGTGCACAGACCTACACACATGTGGAAATACTTACTTTACAAAAAAGTGTCAAACAACTGAAAATACGCCTTATATTCTAGTTTCTTCAAAGTAGCACCTTTTGCTCTGATTACTGCTTTGCACACACTCTGCATGAGCTTGATGAGCTTCAAGAGGTAGTCACCTGAAATGGTTTTCACTTCACAGGTGTGCCCTGTCAGGGTTAATAAGTGGGATTTCTTGCTTTTTCATGAAAATAAAGAAAAGAATTGAATGAATGAGATGTGTCCAAACTTTTGGTCTGTACTGTATGTATTACTTGATGCAATGCTATTTGCTATGACCTGATATACACGTAAATACTTAATGAAGTGGCCAGTGAGTGCACAACCTATCTTTGAATGATTTGTAATTCCATTTCCAGCATTAGAAGAAACTTGTGTAAAAAAATGTTCTTAAACCAAGATGACCTCAGGAACTTTTTAATTTACTATTCCTTAGAAACTGTAGCCTGTTAGTCAGCTTTTGTTTTCAGTTTACACATTCCTCTGTCTATAATGAGCAAAATCTTAAGAATGGACAATGTGGAAACTCAGAATTAAATTTCCGGTGTCCTCAAGCACAAATTGGGGAGATAAAGTGGTTTGGACAAGAATGTGAAATTTCTATGTCCTAGGATGGCTTCTCCTTCAAATTAATGAGAATGTCTTGTTGGAGGATTTAACCACTACCCAAACGGGCACTGGGATTTTCACATGTTTTAAACTGTTCCCATGTTTGGGTAGGATGTAGATTTGTGCCAGTTTTACATAGATGCATATATTTAATCTGACTGGGTCTGGCATTCATGGTGTATCCTTCATTAAGGTCCATTTTCAGGTTAAAAATCTCAGAATAAGTTGTTTGTACATGCTTCAGTGACTGATTAAGGTAATGTTTTTGTATTGCAGTTTTGTATTACAGCATTTGATGTCTGACATCCAACCGTTTACCAACAACATACACTATCTTATGGCTGCTCAAAAGACAGATAAAAACAATAAATGAAGCTCCAGTTGTCATATTAGTTTTAAATACTTAGGCAAGCCATATGTAAATAATGTAAAGAGATTGAATGAGGTTCTCTGTTCATGGCCCTAGAGAATGCATTGTCAGCAGTGATCATATCTTGTGCATGAGAAATGTCTAATCTTTTATTTCTTGGTTTAAAAGAAAATCATTAGTGTGACTTTGGATACCTTTGATCCTGTTTAGTGTAATGGCTCTTAAATGTTGGTATCACATTGAGATGAGCCTCCAGTAGAAACAATAGATAAGTGTATTTGAGGAGCTGCTCTTTGACGATGTGATGCAATTTCAGCAGAAGAAAGGGGTTTTTTAATCTGCCCTAAATTTGATCAAGTCCTGTTTTAACTGATTTAGCAGAGCTCAGAAGATAAGCACCACAAAGGAATCTGCTTAATAAAAAACAAGGAGCTATTGCCAGAAAGGTCAAGACTGACAATTGATTAAAACAATGACAAATAATTATATATTTTGATTCAAAATGATAAGGTCTAATATAATATTTATGTAACAGGATGTCTATTGAATTGAATTATACGGCTGGCATGGCAAAAGTGCTTACAAACAGTTTATGTTCTCAATAGTTTTACCAGGCCCTTTTATCTGGAGCTCCCTTGTGACTCTGTGTTTCCACTAGATGCTCAGGTTTCACATGCTACCCAAAAACATTAGGTGCCTAATGGCCCAAGAGTCACTTAAAAAGTGATTTGTAAATTAGGAAGGACTTTTCTGGTTAAGCAAAAGTAAAGAAATGTACAGCACATTTACTTTTGTATTTTACATGTTTTCTTTCTATTACAGTGTGACCTGGAAGACCAATTACTTCAAAAATGAAAAATAATATAGGATGGGATTTAATCAAGGATATGTCAAAATCAAAATCATATTGACAAGGACTGGACCTAACAATACACATAATTTCTTCTGTGCTTTTCTTCATCAGTGTGATCAAAACAGCACAAGGACCAGAATCAGACACATCCTCCGGCTCCCGGCCAATGAGAAGTCAACATGTCGCGATTTCATCCAATCAGAGCTGTGCATTCAAAACTCCACTTGCTTCACATATGAGTTCAAAGTGTCAGGTATACAATCCTATTATTTGTTGTTCGTAAGTGATTTGAAACTAGCTTGACAGGTTTTTACCTATGTTCAGAGCTATACACCAGGATTAGGTGTAATTGAGGTTAGCTTCAACAGTATGACTTGAGTAAACTGTATATTTAATGCATTTGTTGATTGCAGACTGGAGCACCTGCCAGATGAGCGAAAATGCCATCTGCGGCCAGGGTTCAAAAGTGCGGCGAGTGGACTGCATCCGGGGAGACGGCAAGATTGTGGAGATGCAGAAGTGCAAGGAGGTAATCCACAATCAATCACTTACTAGGATTTAGTTTATGATTGTACATATCATTTTACAGTTTTAATGGTAGCCTACTGTGAATGTCATTCCTGTCATGTAGGTAAATAAGGGCTGCTGATTGCTTTGAGGGCCACAGGGAGAAAGTGTAATAAAATCAGTTTTTTATTAGTTGGGGGGATGCATGGTTCAGTATGCATGTCTTAGATGTGTTCCTGCACCATCCAAAGACATGCATATAGGTGGATTGGAGAATCTAAAAATTGCACATAGAAAATGTATATGACAGAGGCCGTCTATCTTTCTGTTAAGCCCTGTTGGCTCACCCACAACCCCTAATGGGTAAAAGAAAAAAAATGTAGACTCACATATCACAAAACCTTAAACTTAAAAGGGCAGGCAGTGGATTTTAGCTCAAAGCTTCAAAAAAAGATTTATCTTGTACAACACTATTTGATCTCCTATATCCACAATCCTATTACTGCTGATTGAAGGGAGTACAGGGATAACATTGGATGTTTTTAAGAAGCCTGTGAGAGTAACAAAGTGATAACAGAAATCCAGGACTGCCATCAGATCTTAACTGACTTGGGTAAGCGTGGGTAAGGTCATGTACAAGTAGTTTCACTCTTGGACATCCTGATAAGTACAATCTAAGGGGCTTTAGAATGCTAAATCAAATGCTATCATGTTATATTGTCAAAAACATGCCTGTAGTGGAATTTTCTTTTATTCACACGTGTAGTCCAGTCTGCTGAGGTGCAGGTTGGGTTGGTAACAGCTGTGCTCATTAGTCTTCTGTCTCGTGGTGGTGGTTGAACTAGTGAAGTGTATGGCCAGCAAGGGAAGAGAGAGACTTACGGGGCATGCACCTATTCTGAGTTTTTTCATCTCAGCTTAATCTAGTCTCAAAAAGACGTTTTAATAAATATGGCATTCTAAATTGTGAAATGATCATGAAGAGGTGTACAAAGATCTTGTTTTTATATTCAGTTTGGCCTGATCAACAACTGGACCCTTACTGAGAGCTGTGTGGTGGACTGTCCTGTGAGCTGTGTACTCTCTGATTGGTCGCCGTGGGCCGAGTGCTCCCATAGCTGTGGTAACCAAGGTAAACAAACTGTATCTTTAACTTAAACCATGATGGCATCATCGAGCCCAACAGACAGCAAATAAACCATAGTGCAACACTGCAGCTCATTATTCCATCTATTCAGGCATTCACCAAGTCGTTGAATTGTTTATGAATACATTTAAATGTATTAAAATATTTACGAGTATGTGTAATATCATGCCTTTTTATACAGGGAAGCAGTGTATAGCTTTTTTAATAATAGATATTTACAGTCTATGATGAGTTACATTTTAATATATTCACATTTTCTTTATGTGTGGTTGCATATTAATGAAGGTTAATCTAAATGCATATCAATGATTCATTGGGCCTAAATAAATGATTGTATACTTGTGCATGTTTTAAAAAATACAATTAGTAATCAGCTAACTGCAGCTCGGCGACTCTTTGAGGAGGCCATGTGCTGACCTTGCATATCACGCCACATTAATGATTTAACCTAGATGCTTGTGTCTCTCAGAATCCCCGCTCTAGACTGAAACACTGTAATTCTCTAATTAGGCTGAATACACGAGTTTATTCATTTTAATTTGTTGTCGGCTTCCGTGTCGGCTATCCCGTTAAAACCCCTTTTTCAAAAAGGACTCATGAGAAAATGCATTTTGTCTGTCTCATTCATGGATGTTGTATTAGTGCTATTCTTTCCAGTTCTTTTATGAGACTTATTTATTTCTATTGTCTGTGCATAAGAAATGACAAAGGCTGCGTTGACACTGATGCTGGGCAGTCGGGGTCCTTCTGTGTGGAGTTTGCAGGATCTCCCAGTGTCTACGCAGGTTTCCTTCAGGCACTCCGGTTTCCCCTACCACTAAAAACATGTACAATAGTAACTCCCTTGAAAAAGAGATTCTGAATCTCAGTGGGACTTTCCTGGTTAAATAAAGGTCCAAAAAATTAAAATTAAAATGTTGCTGACAGAAATGTTTTTTGGCTTTGGACTGTCACCTTGTAGTTTGTATATTAAAGCTTTACTGAAACAATACTAGTAAATAAGAATATGCTCTTAATTACTTACCTGGTTAAAAAATTTAAATAAAATACTCTGACTGAAACTTTTTCATAGTAAATATATATGTTAAGTTGTAAGTTGTAAGGTTGTCTGTAAGAGTATTTCAGTCCTGTAAGCAACAGTCCCAGCCCCCACCTGACATAGGCTCCTGTAACAATATTAAGTGGTGTAATGGCGCTAAAGCGGATGTTCATCCTGGAAGACTACTCCCAGCTGATCACCTACACCTGCTGCCAAGAAGACTCCTTCTCAGCTCCACAAAGCCTATGGTGGCTCAAGCAAATTTAAACAGCCACAATATTCAGCTATACCGCTCGTGCCCTCCTCCACCCCATCACCTTCCTTGCGCCTCTCATCTCTAAGATCCACCCAGTCTCCACCACCACCAGGGTCTAGGCTCCGTTGAGAAGACTTCCTTATCTCTACCCTGTTCTGCACCTTCAGTGCATCGCTCAATGTTTTTCCTGCCAGGGTCTAAACGCCAAAATATATTTCAATATATCCAACTCAATGCTTTCATTTGTCTCATTCATTTATGTTGAGTCTCTCCAGGTTGAAATGAGAAGAAGAATGTAGCTAGCTCCTTTTATAATGTTGGATTGAAAAGGAAGCAATTTTATTTCCGTCCAACTCTTCTACATAACACATTAAAACTGTCATCTGCCTGAACCAGCTGCTCTGAGCTTCACCTCCCTGTCACTCCTGTATACAGCAGATGGGGACCACTAAACTTTACTTTAGCTTTTCAGCCGAATCTCAAAAACTTAAAGTATATGGCAGCTGTTTTTACCGCTGCCATCTCTCGCCCAAACTTTTCTCCTTCCTCCCTCACTCACATTATTAATGGCACACTTGAACCAGGCACTTGTGTAGGAACCGCCTGGATATGAGCGCTTAAAGTGCCTGTCTGACACATGATGTATGGGGCTGTGGCACTAATTCCTCTTTGTCACCGGGAAGATATTTTCGGGGGTAAGGAGAAGGCACAGCATCATTTCCCTTGTGAATAAATGATCATCGCTCATCTCATGCTAAGCTTTTATTAATTTATATTTTATGGGGCTTATGTATTTGATGTATGCTCCAATTCCCATGTGCTTTAGTCTTTAGAGTATATAAATGCCATTGCATCAATTCTTTTAATTCTCAAGCAATTTGTCATCTTCAGAGAGCCAAATGTCACCGGTTTCAGCTCACAGACAAAAGAGCATTTAGCTTGACTGACCGTGATAATCATTGTATGTGTGGTAATTGCACCTTTATGATTGATGCTTTGGTCACGCTGCTGTAGGTCAGTCTGTCCGCACCAGAAGGATACTGCAGGATGCACACGAAGAGGGTCGGCCCTGTCCAAACCAGCTCACCCAAACCAAACCCTGTCCCGTTACGCCGTGTTACAACTGGCTGCTGAGTGACTGGACCACCTGCACTGTAGAGGTATGACTGTAATATGAAACCATCATTTTATATCTAAATCAGTTATTGGTGTAATGGTAAGATGAGAATGTTAAGTAGACTAATCAGGAATAACATTATGACAAGCTATCCGATATTGGTCCCCTTAGGCACTTTTCACAGATAGAACTGCAGACCAGGAACCACCCACAAGAGCTGCAGTTATGAGAAGTTCTGACCCAGCCATCACAATTTAGTCTTTCTCAAACTTTACCCATTTTTCTGCTTCTAACACATCCACCCCAAGGCCGAAATGTTTACCTGCTATATATATTATGTTTACGTGCTTTATATAATTATTAATATACCCCACCAACTAACATGTGCCAAGACAAAGAGATAATCTGTGTTTTTCTCTTCGTCAGTGGTCACGTTATGTCTGACCAGTCGATATTTTAAACATTAAAACATGAATCATTCAAACATTAAAATAATAGCCTCATTTTCACTAAAAACATGCTAAATAACTGCGATATTTTGTGTAAAGTTAGCTGCCACTTTATTAGTCATTACTAAGAAGTTACATGTTGTTACATTAACATCCAATTAAACAGTTGATCAAAAGGTTTATATAAACAGGTTGATTTCCAGCAGTCGGGCAAATAGCGATGTGACATGTGGGTGTACCAGCTGCTGTGGTAATAATACATGTGTTTATCTGTTATATGTGTTATAAGTTCAAACATTTTTTCTGATGGACTTCTCAAAAATAGTGGAACATTAAACAAAATACAGTAAACTTGCTTTAGACAGAAAATGTCATTTCAATCAAAAATTGAGGTATGATTTTGTGTAGAACTAGTATAGCTATATACTATAACTCTTCATTCTGGGTGAAAACCTCTCATTTTTGTTTGTCTAAAATGTCATCTGAAATTATAAATCCATCATTGCACTTACACTATACACAAACACAAAAAAGTTCAAAAAGAAACAGTCGCAAAATCCCAAAGACTCAAGACGATCATAATGTTTTTTACCTGGACAATCATCCCGTGTTTTCAGTTCAATTTTTAATTCATGCTGCAACGTTATCCGTCAAAAATAGACTCAGAATTGACAGAGCTGGTGTAAACTGTCACATTGACTTTCATGAGTTCTATTTGTTATGGCAGGTGTACGGGTGACATGACGGTAAATTAGGGGTAACAGAACTAATCTCTTATTGTAATTGGGTTAAGTAAATGTATGCCAGTCTGTCCTTGTTCTAATATATGCACACACTCTTGTCTAAGCAGGGAGCAGACTGTGGAGAGGGCTTTCGCAGGAGGACCCTCTCATGTGTGGTTTCTTGGGGAGTTTGGCCTGGTTCTTCTGGAGCTCAACTGGTCGACCCGGTGCTCTGTGGAGATGCACTTAAGAGAGGGGTACAACAGGAGATGGAGCAGCCATGTTTTGTGCCCTGTCCAGGTAAAACACTCATATTAAATAATGATAATAGTGTACTAGTGGGCTAATATATGTACATGTAACCAAATACAGATTCTTCAAAGCTGCACTGCCTGATTTTGTGAAACTGCAAAAAGTGCAGATGCCCTTCCCTCCTTCCCTCCTTCCCTCCTTCCCTCCTTCCCTCCTTCCCTCCTTCCATCCTTCCCTCTATAACAGTCTCACATATATCAGGAAGTATGCGAATAACAAGCAGGGTCTAGAGTTAAAGCATGCAGGAGAGCTACATGAATTTAAAAACTTTGTATGATAATGTCCTGGTGCTCTTCAGTGTAGGGATCAGTCTCAAAATAATAAAAAACAGGAAACTGAGGCACTCAAAAAGTGACTTTTAAAAAGCTTTTATTGTAATATGGCTAACTGGTTAAAATGCCAATGCGTTTCAGCTCGTAGGCCTCTAACTCAAAATTGCTGCCAGGAACCACTATCTAAGAGTGATTAGTGATTAATCAATTGACAGCACTAATTCAAATACACTGCCTTTCAAATATGTGAAAAGTGACGGTAAAACATAATCATAGTTTTACATTCATTATTTGACAAACATTTTCAAAATTGTTTTACAATCTGCATCCTCCAGTTCCCCATTAAGACCTGAATATTGTATTGCCTCAAGGGTATATATCCAAAAGGATTCTCTCTTTCTTACAGATTCTTGATTTGTTTAAGGTTGCCATGTTCAGCCTGTTTATAATGCATGGCCGTGGGGTATAAAGGATTTTCTTTCCTGATGGCTTGCTTATGCTCTGCTAATCTGGTTTTAAGTTTGCGTTTTGTTATACAACAACAAGGGTCTAGAGTTGCTGTGAGTGAGGTAGTAAAACAGTTATATTTCAGCCCACTCACATTATTCCTGATAGATTCTTGTTCTGGATAATAACTAAGCAATAACCAATAACTATTTTCTGGTATAATGTGTGAAAAGTTTGATAACTAGTGATCTAGAATTTCAATACTTTGCCTTTTGCCCTTTTACAGTGGTCTTTGCTCATTTATAGGAGGTATACCATAATTGTCCCAATGGACTAAAAGGCTTGTAAAGACTACATAATTGGAGAGGACACCGCTTTTGGAATATATCTGTTTCAACTTCTTCAAAGACATCAAAACAAATCAAAGGGAAAAGTAGAAATGCATAAATATTACAGTTGAGTGTAAAAATAGCTTCATACTTTGTATTGTTGTATTTTTGTTGGGGGAAAGGTTACCTATAAAGCTGTAATCTGTAGATTTCCTAAAAAATACATATATATCTACAAAAAATATATGTTCTATTATGGCCAGTACAGAACATCAAATCAGACTTTGTGGGATACTACCTTTATCAATAGTATTCAAGTTTTACTTTCTCCTGGCCTCTTCAGACCACAGACCACCTACTACATCACAGATAGTATCAACCCATTAGAACAGGGCTCTCAGACACGCGGCCCGCGGGCCAATTGCGGCCCACGGGACGATAGTTTGCGGCCCCACCTTAATATGAAAGTTTAATGTTAGTGCGGCCCGCGAGTTTGATATATGTGGCATTTTACAGTGTTGTGTGCGGAGCTGAATGAAACTACCAATCACGGTGGAGTATATGGCTCTCGGGGGCAGGACAACCGGCCGTGCAGAGAAAGTTACAGCAGTGTTGCCATGATTTGTTTTCTTCCGTGCATGGCTGGGCCTCGTTTCTATTGGGCACGTGCGGACATTCGTCCCAGCGTACGATGGTGCGTTCACACCAGACGCGACCTCGCGTCTATTTGGTCGCATTGTGAAACAACTCTTGTGAAAGAGGCGAACTGGTTGCTTCAAACAGAGGCGAAATTCTCTTCTTTCAGGCCGTATGACAGCTGTCAAAACGCCCGTTTGATGAGCTGTGTTCGGGTGTATATGTGAGGCATGGTGGGGCTATAGCTCACTCTAGTGGTGCTTTAGCCAATAGCACCAGTGTTTGTAAAATGACAATCTAGCTCTAAACCTCAGTTTATAATAGCCCTCAGACCCTCCTCAGTCAGTCCTGTTGATAATCTCATCACGTGTGTGTTTCTATGATCTTTATTTGTATGTTTTGTGATACGTGGACCAGCCTTCAG
>JAVQKC010017928.1:0-14353 GCA_036025475.1 Philypnodon macrostomus
CCCAGCCTCTCGGATCATTACCTTATCACCTTTCAGATCAATCTTGAGGATTATACTGTTCCAGTAAAACACGGCTCAGAAGAACATTAACGGATGCATCGGTTTCAAAGTTTAAAGAAACAATTCAGACAATATTTAGTAAAGACCAAGATAAAGAAGCACACAGCTCTCACAACTTTACTGCAGCCACAAGTGATGAGTTTGTGGATAGCACCATGCTCACACTAAGATCAACTCTTGACAGTGTAGCCACAGCTCAGTTTGACATTGTATACCTGCTACACTCAGCGCTGATGACTTTCTTCAATTCTTTAATAATAAAATAACCACTATAAGAGATAAACTAGAGATAGTAATTCCTACTATTCAATTCAATTCAATTTTATTTGTATAGCCCTATATCACCACACAGTTGCCTCAGAGGGCTTCACAAAAAGAGATGCATGTAAACAATAAACAATAGACAGGGTAATTGTAAACAGATAATAAACAATCAATAACACAAACAACAGGACTGTCCCAGGACGTCCCCTGTCCTTAGACCCTCCATCGCGGCAAGGAACAACTCCAAAAAAACCCATTTATGGGAAAAAGAGAAACCTTAGGGAGAACCACATGATAGAGGGATCCACTCCCAGGACGGACAGGCTGTAGATGTGTCCAGGACTGATGGATGAGGTCCAATAAAATGGATCTTGGAAGGCCTACATATGGTAACGTGTGGTGAAAAGCGGTGAGCTGTGGTGAAAATACTGGTTTCCCTAATCTTTTTCACTAAGACGTTCACAAATTAATTATATATAGCCAGTGGGCATATTTGTCTCAATTGAGAAACGTCAGTGCTAAATGTAATATAGCATAGTGCAGTATGAGCTGTAAATAATCTCCTAAATGAACCTCAATATAAAAGTAAATGCCCCTAACAGTTATGCATTAGCTAAATTGATTTACGCTCCCAAAGATCAATGTCTCCATCAGTGTTTATGGCGGACTATCTTGTGATTTTATGTGGAAAATGACCGTTTTTCAACTTTATGCTTCCCGCTTTTGGTCATTTTTAACCACTCTGAAATTGCCCCGCAGAAATGGCAGCAGGAGTCAAGGTGCTGCTAGATTGCCTCAGATAATGCAATGCTTTGAGGCGAGGCGCAGGTGTGGCATGTGTGTGTCGGTGGTAAGGGGTCTCCCAGGGCCACACTTCCAAAAGGATCCCAAACAATGCCATTGCCACAAAAAATATGATATCAAGCCCGGACAAGAGCTCACGGTGGAATGGGAATATTAAAAAATCTATTTGAGGCGATGTGAAGTGGTGTTAATTAATATAGCACCCACAGAGCCACACACACCGGAATTAATGAGAGAAGTTTTAAACCATTTCTCAATACTTGATTTTCAAAGTTATGGATCGTTTATTATGCTGATTATACCTTGAAATTTGTGTTTTTATTTTCTGTTTCCCGTTTTTCACCTTGGAGCAAAGCTAGAATTGCTGCTAGACTAATCGTTGGGAGATTTCCTTACAACATAATCAAATTGAATATTACCCATGAATATTTGCACACCAAAGTGTACATATATGATGAATTAGCCAGTAGTCAAAATGTAAGATAAGGTGCACAATTTTACCCACAGGTTGATAGGGAAGGATGTTGGGGAGTACCCACCAAGACACGGGGGAAACTTGCGGTGTCCTGTCCGAGAAATTGAACCCTGGGCCTTTCTGCTTTGAGGCGTCAATGTTTAACCACTTTGCACTGCCATCATGATACCAGTAGCAACTGTAAGCTTCTGTTAGCTACTGTTAATTGAGCAACAGAATAGTTTAATATCTAAAAACCAAACCCAGCATTGAGCTAGTTACATTATTTATAGCTTGCAAGAAAGAGAACAACATTGCTGTAATGTCAGTGTACACAAAAGCTCATGACTCCCCCTTCTGGCACGGAATAAACGTCCACAAATTCAGGCTATATTAAGTTCTTAATTATAAAGCCATAACTGTTAAAATATCACATACTATCAAAGTTACTTTGGGCCATAGGCAGGGTACCACCACTGACTGAGCCACACAGACCAAAATAATGTTCTCAATCATTTTTATCTACTTCCAAACGGAGCATTTATTACTCCAAAATTGCATACGTTCATAAATGTATACTATTATTTTGTACATTTGCAGATTCACAGTGGAGCAATGCTATAATGCCACCCCTGTGTGTTTTGAGTGAAATGCTGCAGATAAGAAACAGCTTCAGCTCCCGGAGAGATGTCTAATGAAATATGAGCTCAGTAGGAAAACAATATGAATGTTTATATCCTGCTGGAAGGTAGTGAAACTGTACACTGTGATTGAGGCTTTAGTCAGATGTGTTCACACATATTTAAATTAATAAACACACCTTTACCTTTTCTTCCAAGGCCAGACACAATAGAGAAATGTGGGTCTTGTCTTGACCCCCCTTATCTTGGTAAAGGGTGGTAAAGTTTCTTGGTGTCTGCACCATTATAAATGGTCCCTGGCAGGGATGGACAGCCTACAGCTTACAGTCAGCACACACAGAGCTCCAGCTTAGCCCGCCGCTGGGAGCTGCCATCCCCAGAATCGAGGCCTTGGCAGGGGACGTAGTTAAGGCACGCCGGGTCGTCCTGTCCAGCCTGGAGCCCCGTGCTTATCCGAGGACAAGGGGCACCGGCCCGACAGGAGGTTCTACTTACCGTGCCCCAAGTGTGTGATGGGTTTCTCTGTGTGTCACTTTGTCTGGATGAGTAAATGAGGAGATTTATTGTGCAGTATTTGAAAGTTTGGTTGGTAAAGCACAGGCACATTTTCAAGGGGTCTTATCATGCCATTTTCAATCTAGAGCAGCTGTGGCCACCACACGTGACATGTGACTGTGAAGTGAATGACTATTGCTGTGTATTTTAAATGCTTTGAGTATCTATAAAAGTATAATTTGAATTTGATGGAGCTCACATACTGTACATTGAATCCCGTCCATCTCATCTGATGTCTTCGCCCTGTCTGAACAAAAGTAAGGAATGAATTGTGACATGCTACAATGACAAAACATTTCTAGCTGTCTTCCAGGCATGTCTCACAACAGGCTAACTCTTCTTCCACCACCCTCTCACTTCCATATCCTTTTTCTGAAGTCAGTGGAAATCTTTGGCTTGTCAGACTTGAGCGAGAGACAACGCAGTAGAAGAAAGAATGTAAAAAATACACAGTTGAGATGGAACGTGGTGTGATTGACAGTCAATACGTCTGCCTTTTTCACACATGACTGCTGACCCACCCCACTGCCCCGCTAAGACCTCCGGAGCAGACAGGCCGAGGAAGGCAACTCCATTCAACCAATCATCTCACTGCCACTCAATGTCTTCTCAGAGATTTCTATTTTACACTGTTTTTCTAAGATGCAAGGACATTTTTATAGTGTGTATATTTGAATTCCCTTTATTTTATTAAGCCTCTGCTGTGTATGTGGTTATGAATCCACTGATGCAGACCGTTTCATAATGCATACTGGATTAATTAATAACCGGTTTATATGGTTCAGTATAGTTATGTAAGCTGATTGTTTTTATTCCATAAGACAATAAACACTACTGTTAGTGTTTGTTTGGTTTGTTTCTTTGGCACAGCAAAATAACAACAAAAACAAAACTTGATTTGGACATTTAATGGAAAACATGATATTTCTGTGTTATCAGAAGAGGGGACAAGCACTTCATATCAACCAGTCAATGGGAGCGACCCAGGTTCAAACATTCAATTATGCATTTGACCAAAGCGTTTGTCAGATACAATTGTCAAAAAACACCTGATCCCGTTCCATAGAAAACTCATACATATTCTATTAGAGCCATTAAACCATCTGCAAACCAATGACCAAAAGAATCCAAACTGATTTTGTTGGCAGGTACCGCTTCCAGAATTCCTGAGTGTGAACAGGTGAGATGCAGGGTGAGAGAGGTCAGAGGTAATTTTTACTGCTCGTTGTGGGATATGTCTGTGATAGTGTGGCCTGTGATTTTTGACCAGACCATTATGGATGAGGAGAGTATGCTTTAGACTTTTATTGGCCTTTTGTAGATTTCAAACTTTGGAGAACCAGACACAGTCGGGAAATTCAGATGTCTTTTCTGTAATTTATATGGGGAAAAATCGAAGTCTACTGCAGCATGTTCCAGCAAAGAGATGTGTTTTGTTTGATAAGGATCAAAGAGAAGTGGTTGGGGAGGAAGTGTGTTTTTATGAGCTGCTCTGGACCTGTTATTAGCGGAGGGAGGCCTATAGAGGGGTGCATGTGCTGAGCTGAAGTGACAAACTTAGCTGTTTTCGTTCAAGATTGTATCTACAAACACCGATATGGAGAAGAAGAGAGAAGACACAAAGGA
Organism: Philypnodon macrostomus; assembly: GCA_036025475.1. Taxonomy (NCBI): domain Eukaryota; kingdom Metazoa; phylum Chordata; class Actinopteri; order Gobiiformes; family Eleotridae; genus Philypnodon; species Philypnodon macrostomus. Next base: position 4,405 of record JAVQKC010017928.1, read on the forward strand.
GGTTCAAAACTGGTACAGAAGTCAAATAGCTAGCATCAATAAGGTTTTAGCATATGAAAAATTGACCTTTCTAGGGTTATAATGTCATGACCCTTTGAAAAAGACAATTAGAATAGTAATATTTTGTTTCGTTAAAGCATGTTTGAATAATCCTGTAGGCTGAGGAAAACGTTTCTCCAGCTTTCGAAGATAAAAGGTGAAGAAATCCCTGCTAGCTAATATTTTCTGTTGTCTGCTCTGGCAATAGAGGTAACTAAACCAATTCAAATCCATCCATCCATCTTCTTCTGCTTATCTGGGGCCAGGTCTTGGAGGCAGCAGTCTAAACAGAGATGCCCAGTCTTCCCTCTCCCCAGGCACTTCCTCTAGCTCTCCCGGGGGGACTCAAAGGCGTTCCCAGGCCAGCAGAGAGATATAATCTGTCCAGCGTGTCCTAGATCTTCCCGGGGTCTCCTCCTGGTGGGACATGCCTGGAACACCTCCCAAGGGAAGCGTCCAGGGGGCATCTGGACATCCAAGTGAATTTGAGAAGGGTCCAATTGTGGAGGCTAGACGACTAGATCAGAGAATCTTCAAAACTGCAGCTCAGATACAATTCAGTGTCCAAAACAGAACAGCAATGAACCAGTGACCATGGTTTATTTTTTTATGAAGCTCAATATGCATCGCAGTTTGTTGTGCATGAGGCTCCATATTAGTGGTCATAACACATATGTAATAGGCGTGTGGTCATTATGTTAAGTCTGATTGATGTATTTATGCTTTCAATGTAGAGTGAAGTCAGGCAGTGTGAAATTAACTCCCATTCATGTTAATACTTCCTGTAAGGTAGCTGATATGCATGCACAGTACATTTTAAGTGAGGGAGAATCTGTATAGCTCACCTCTTCTACTCTACTCTGTTCATCCCTAAGGGGAAATCTGGTTGTCACGACTCGTCATGGTACATAGTTGATTCAGGCCTTTTGAAATGTCAGAAGAACCTGATGGTTCATATTGTTGTTGTGTCCTTGGGCAAGATACTTTACCGATGTATGAATTTGTTAGTGGCCGCCACACCTGATCAGTCTGCCCCAGTGGCTACAAAAATGTCTTACCACCACGAGCATGTGTCCGTACACTGAAAAAAGTAAAAATATTTAATCGTCTCAATTTGCACGAGTAGATCAGTCCAGCTCACATTTCGAGATGCTGTATTTTTTCCAATTAGATATTCCAAAAATTGTTAAATTGTATCAGTGTGAAATGGAAGTTGAATGCACATATTTACCTACACACAACAGAAATCTATTGTCATGTACAATTAAATCCTTGACAAAAAGGATTCATGTCTAATCGAAAAATCCAGGCCTTAAATTTTGAGAAGCCACAAAATAATTGGTAGAAAAATCATGAGACTTTTTTGAGGTGTAAATCAAAAACAGCTAAATATTGTCCTCTACCCACTCACTGACAGCACTCATATGAGTACTGTAACCTGGTTTGGTTTAGCACTGGTTTATATAGAATTTAGTCTGGTTCAGTCCTAGTTCATATTTCCCTTATTTCCCCTTTAAAGCCTGGCCTGTTTAAGTGAACCTGAGCTGGCCTCGTCTGAAAAAGCTCGTCCTTCACTTTTACAAACCCATACTCCATAATGATCGGATGGCTGTCTCCCATAGGCAGGCCATTGCTATGGTAACCTGATGACGCTCTGATGAAGAACCGGGAGAGCGAGGGAGGGGTGGCCATATGAGGAAGAGGAGAGCTGCACCGGAGATCCGCTATGTTCGAGAGCATGACTCACTCTTGGTCTGTGAAGCAATTCTCACCTGCAGTTTGGTGAGTGAAGTGAGAAGTGTTCTGAAGCACACGGGATATTACATTTCAATTATTAAACTGAAACTGTAAATCAATGAGGTGAAATATGTTTGTTTAAACAATTCACTTCTCGCGTAGTTTTACTGAAATTGCTCATTGTTTAAATCATTACTGTTGGATCATTTTCATATATTATTCATTTTTTTGCATTAATCTTACAAACATGAGATAGGGTGAGAGGCAATGAATGTGTCAACTAAAGGAAGTGTCTGGGGAGATAGAAGTCCAACTGGCACTCCAACCCAAGAAACATATTGACATACTATAACTATTGACATATCTCTGTAACTAATGTCTAGCATATGATGAAAATGCAGGGATTTTTTAGCCCCTAACTCAAAGTATATATTGCCTCTAAGACTAATGTAGTGTTGGTTGTAAATTGATCCTGATCCATTATTCACAGTATATATCGGCTAATGCAAATTCTCTCAATAAAATATATCATTTCATTCTTTTAGTGGTTAGCCATATTGTTTACGACACTAAAAACACTAAAAGCCTCATTCCATATGTGACAACCTTGTGAGCATTATTCTATACGGCAAAAATGTGATGTAGCTGAAGGTTCTAGACTTCGCCCCGGCCCGAACATAAAAATCAGATTTACGGCGTGCGCATATAGGTCAGACGAAGCTCAGGTTTAATAAACGCGCTGAAGGAAACGTCCCCTCCATCCTGCTTCGTCTATAATGGCTCCTACACCCTTCGCGGGGCTCCGAGCCGCTGCTTCTGCCCTGCTGTTGCCATGACAACCGCTCGGGTACAGACTCAAAACAAGTTGCAGGGGAAGAAAGAGAAAAGGCTCCCACACTGAAGCCTGAGGACGTTAACTGGTCTGAATGAGATGGTTTCAACAGTGGCCATCTGCAGCAGTTCTTGTTAGATAAGTGAGTAATGTGTTCTCTTCATCGCCATTGATTCTGTAAAAATACACGCACTGTACAACAATTTACACAAGATGCATTGCCACAAGATTCTCCATTTATCCTAGCTTGGGACTGGTACAAAGGTGGATTTCCTCCTTGGGGAACAGTTCGCCATCGTGGTTGAAATGATTTGAAGTCCCAAACCTGTGCATTTAGACTGACGCGGGTGACAGTGATTGGCTGTTTAGATCCACTAAAGGTGAATTCAGGAGGGATATTATTTACACATTTTTAATGGATCTTGGGACGAAGGTTGCAGAACACGGTTCTCTTGGCTCCCAGCAAGAAGGTTGTGAGTTTGATCCTTGAGCCGACTACAGTGGCTTCCTCCCACTGCCCTAAGTCATGTTTTAGGAGGATTAGTAACTGTGAATGTTTGTGAGAGTAGATGGTTGTCTGTCTTTATATGTCTCAGTGTCAGCCCTGCGACTACCTGGCCACTGTCCAGGGTGTACACTGCTTAGGGCCCATAGTTGCTGGGGTAAGCTCCAGTCACCCGCGACCCCTTAATGGAGAAAAGCTGAAGGTGATGAATGCATGAACAAGGATCTATCATTCATTTATAGGATCGAAACATTTCTATATGAACTCATTTAAAAGAGACCTATAAATAAAAAGCCTACTGTGCTAATGAATAATCAGCTTTTAATCACTGTTTCCCATGGGTGCCAGTTTGCCATTCCCACACTTCCCTCTCATAGACGATCTTTGTGCGTACCTTCCGTACACAACAGCATTCTTTCAGTGTTTTTATCAGCCTTCAAGTACCGGACGTTAGGACCCAGGGCGCGCACCGGGGGAAGTCCTCTGCTGCTGCTGCTGCTGCTGCTGCTGCTGCTGCTGCTGCTGGCGGGGCAAGGCAAGCACAGCGACGCGCGCACGCACCCTCACGCACGCCGTAGCTCTTCCCCGACAGCGAGCGTGCACCGACCCTGCCATAAACAGAGCGCGGGGCGTGAGAGAGCGAGAGCGAGCGAGAGAGAGCGAGAGAGAGAGACTATAGGAACGCAGAAGAGACTGTGTGTGTGTGTGTGCGCGCGCGCGTGGAGGTACGTAGGCAAGGCGCACGGCTCGGTTGCTGCTAGAAACGACTGGCGGGGTTGGATATGGAGGGGCTCCGGGAAATCGCTGGGAAGTGACCGTGCGGACGCGATCGTAGAGACGGAAGAAGAAGCAAGGAACGGGTACGATTTGGAACGGACGGAAGGAAGGAGGCGAGGAGGAGAGAGAAGTCTCGGGAGAAGCGAAGGGGCTCCGTCTGGAAGAGATTCTTGAAGGTATTGGGTTTTGTTGGGGCTTAAATGTGCGCTTGTGTATGTGGCTTAAATGCTGAGACTGTGTGCGAGTTTGCCATGGTTGAAGTGTGCGCAAACACCTCTGGGATACAGGACCTTCTGTGTACACGTGCTGGCGGGTGAATTCGTGGCTTGTTCTGCTCCTGTCGTCAAGGGGGGGCTAAAGTAAGTGCAAGAAGAAGTGACCATTGCTTAGCTGGAGTGAAGGGTTCTAGAGGAGGAAATCACGAATGGCTGCTGCTAAAGTTGAAATGCACGCTGGAATGAAGTTGTTTGTGGTTTGAAGTTATTTCTAACAGGATGAGAACGGAGAGGCAGATCTGACGAGACGCACAGCAACAGAGCGGGCGTAGGGGAGAGAGCGTGGCACTCAGGCACATTGGATTACACACAGCCCAGTTACTTACCCCCCCTCCACAACAGCTGGGAGAACTGCCTGGCAGGACTTAAGCGCACGTGCAGTAGGTCTACTATTTGGCGTTTGCGCGAGAGAGTTTGCCTTTACTAAATCAGACTGTGTAAATGTGGATGTACAGCGGAAGGAATGTACAGTGGTGACTTCAGTTCAGCAGACAGGCTATGTGTGTCAACCTCCCGAGACGAGAGGGGTGGGAGGGGTGGGAGAAAAAGTGATCAGATGGAGATAGGAGATGCAGGAGGAAAGGGGTTAGGACCTAGGAAGTGTAGTGGAGTAAAGCAGACGAGGCGGCAGGAGAGAGTGTGCTGGCTCATTCATAATTCACCTCCATGGCAAACGTTCATTCACATATTGACCCCCCATGGCTGCGCTCAATGGAGTTCTCGGCCCCTCCACCTCAGCCGTCTCTCAATGGACACCCCCGTGGAGAGATGTGCAGACGTAGTGCAATCTCTGTCTTTTTACACACTTTTACAGACAGTCAGTGTGGTATATACAAGTGAAGAAAGCACATTGACAGTAATATCAAATTATTGCTGTGTGCGTTGTGTATGGCACTTACGGTAAATACGGTATTACTTAAGGTGAAGTAAAAGCTGTCTGTATTTACATTTTATATCGGGGAAGAAGTAAAACCATTCTGATCGCTATCGGATTCATCTCACCAAAACAATTAACACAAGAAAGTGAATGAATATAGTTGGCTAGTGCAGTGCATTTACCCCTGAACTTGAAGACCGGTTTGAACACTATATCTTGACGGAGTGGACTCTACATTAGCCTTGTTTATTGTAGTATTTAAAATGTATATTTTTCTGCTCAATGCTCTGCTGTGATAAAGCCTTTAATGGAGCCATAAGGCTGTATTAAGTAAACCTCTTGACTGGGAGGGGACTGTGAGTTCTTTGGCCACCAGTATTTTTTTCTGAGCCTGTTTGACAATAGTGTAAATTGAATATTGAATCTAAACTCCAGCCCAGACACTGATAATATATGTACAACTCAGTGGGTTATTGCTCTGTGCACCACTGTTGTTCGTCGGGTTCCCTGTACTCCGCTCCCTAATGGATCTATAATTCATGTATGAATGAATAGAAAAGGAGGATTTCACTTTCTGCTTCGCCAGGGCCATCATTTATTCACCATAAATCGTCTGAAATGGCTCTTTTGATTTTTCCAATTGTACTAACCTGGGCCCGGAGCTACTGTGTGCGACTCACTGCTGCGCGCTGGTCAGCTGAGGCCCACCAGCCATATGGTACTGTGGTGAAAATGCACAGTCAGAAAGAACTGCAGAGGTATGTACTTTGAGTTCTACAACACAAGCCTCATCAGCACAAGTGATGAAAATATCTGCAGAAAAAGAAGGCCACATGATGCTCGTTTACAAGGAGGCGGATCATGAAAGTGCGTAATTATAATTATTTGAGTAATAACTGTATAATGCCATATTGATATTACTAGCAGTAGACTGATGTCATTTTGGATTTATTATCAATCCCCTAGTATTTTTTTTACATTACTTGTGAACATCGGCGACTGATAATACAAAGAAAATGGCCAGATCAGCATTGTTTACATGTAGAAAAGCAGCTAAAAAAGTATACCTTCAAAAAACAGTATAACTTTATTTGTCAGGGACAGTGTACATCAATTAACATTGCTGTAATTGCACCAGAATTAGCCAAAAGCCTATTTTTCATCCGTTGTCCCTGGACAGATGGTAAAATTGTCTCCCTAAATATGACAATGAAAGGTTCCAAATGAGCTCAAGGCGAATGAATGTGCCGAACTAGCCATTGTCCAGCGTGTACCCCGCCTCAGGCCCATAGTTAATATCACCCACTCTCTGATTGAATGATGAAGAATGAATAAAGTCAATGTTTAACAAGGGAAAGATAATTGTGGGATAGCCTCTAAAGAAGACAAGCTCAAAACCTTGATGACACTGTCTTATAATTTATGTTCTAGAAGGATGATAAAACACACACATTTACTCTGTAATTACCAATTCATTTAGAGCTATATATCTTGATGCTAGATCTCACTTTCCCTCAACACAAAATTATACCTAGATAAAATACAGGTTCAGAAAGATCCAAAATTGTACTCAAGTAAGAGTATTGGTACTTCAAAATACAGTAATATTACCCAAGTAAAGGTACTGTGTGAAAAATAAGTACAAAGTGCAATTGATTGAAAAAGTGACTAAATGTAAGTCACATCCACCTTTTATATAGAAACTGCATGATCCAGGTGTTTTAAGACGTCTATATGCAATCATTTGAATTTTTCTATCTGCACGTAAACATACTGTCTCTTAGCCCCTTCCAGACGTGCCTCTGTAATCTATACCGTAATGTGAAAATCCACTTCTGTCGGTTGCAGGGGATAATGGCTCTTTCTGCCGTTGTCAAGGGCTGAGTCGAGCCTGATCCCAGCAGCGCACTAAATATAGTTAAACTAATTAGACAGCGTTCACACCCACTAAAAAAGAAAATCATCAAAGCATCATTAACTACCTCAAAGACCTCGTTTCCAACTACTGACTTTATTTTTACTGTGTCATTAACAGGGCCTTGTGAGTTTTTAAAAATCAACTCTCGGAAAGACACGTCAGGTGACAGAGGGTGACTTTGGAAGGAATGTAGCTATTGAGAAATGCTGTTGTGATGTATATGTACAATACCTATAGCCTACACAGTGTCGACTGGTTACCATTCAAAGAGTATTGTGTCAATTTACAGAGCATTTACCCCTCAACTAGAAGTTCCCTGATCAGTAATTCAGAGGCACCCAAAGTTTTTTTTTTTATTGAATTATGTTGGTGAAATGTGGTCAAAAACACAAATTTTGCATCTAAGAATTTGTTCACGCCACAATATATTATTTCAATCATTATTATTATTAATTGATCAATATCAAGGGAGCATTAATTGGTCACTGTTTAAATTTCCACAGTATTCATCTGTCATTGCATGTGTTCCAAATATAGAGCTCGTCAAATACTTAAAAGCATAAAGTGGGCAACGCTATGGCAGCCTAAAAAGCCCAAAAACCCTCAGTGATTCAGTGGAGTGTAAACGGCCAGTGGCGATGTTACCTTGTACGACCTTCATCTCGTCCTGACAAATGACGAGTCTGACTTCACAGTCCACCGGCGCTCACTGGATGGTTTGATGAGCATTTAGAAGCCTATGAATCAGATATTACGGCCTTCCAAATCTACAAAACATAACCCTATTAAAAGACATGAGGAAATTTGAAAGTGATGTGTTCAGCGTGGCTTTGTACTGCCGTCATCAGTCTCCCCAAAAGTGAATGCCTGTTCGGGCTCGAGTTCCACTTGTGAAGTTGGGCTGAGTAATAGATTTCTTTGGTCAAATGAAGTGCATGTAATTTTATAGGCCCATATATATATATATAAAAAACATACATCTAAAACTGTATCTCAGTGTCACATATAGCATTGCCAACATAAATATTTTTGAATCACTTACAGTAAACAGTAAATCAGCTTGACTGTTCATCTTCATCTGTTGACCCGCCTTCCACCTTCCACGTGTGTTTTCTCTAGAAATAGCTTATTCAAATAGACGGTGTTGTTTTTCCAAACATTCCTCAATGGCCAGAAGGAAATTTGAGGATCAGGCAGACTAACACAAGAGGGTAGGTCCAGAACCGTGATGATTTTGAATGAGAATTGCATAATGTTCAGGATTAAATTTATGTGTAAAAAAGATTGACAGGAAATGTCACAACATCACAACATTCTATATCCCTATACATGTTAATGGGAGATGGGGGGCAGGAAAATGACAGTTGTTGTGTTGTGTGTGGTTGGATAGATATATGGGGGTAATGGACCTTGTTGCTGAAAAAAAATGATTGGATTCAACATTTGTGGATTTTTTTGGAGGGATATTTCTTATAAAAATCCCATAGAGAGAATTCTGGCTCCTGCCCCCCATCTGAGGGTATGACGTCATCACATTCTATATCCTCAAAACAACCAATTGGGTCTAGGGTAAAATGTGTTTTAACTGTGGTTCCAGAACATAATCTTGATCCGGGAATTTTATACAGGGCATTGTGTCATTGCATTGAGCATTTACCCTAAAACTTCTAGAGATATCTGGCTGCTTTTCAGGTACTTTGCCGTGGTTGACTGCTAAACATTGGTATTAAGTTTGATTCAAGTTCATACAAGCAAATAGTGAAACAAACCCAACTGAGATGAACACCTATGAAAGTCTTCAATGGAAGGGTTCATTTCACTAATAAAGGGAATGGGTCTTGCATACCAGCCTTGAATCTATGTATCGACCATTTTACTTATAAATGCCTCCTAATAATACACTTCATCTCCATTTCACTGTAGCCTGGTGCTTTTTATGCACTGCTTCATGCAAGGAGGCTCTTAAATTGCAGTGAACATGCAGAGGACCTAAGTGGTCCGAGATAGCTTAGAAGAATAAGCTCGTCGTATCCCCCAGGTTCTAATTGTCTTCAATAGGCCTCCTGATGATCTGAAATAGACGCATTGTCCACAGCACTGGGCACCATGGCTAAATTAGGCCCACTCCTTGGGCTTAAGCTACGGCCGTTCTGTTGCACATAAATACACACAAAGAAAACAGAGCTTATAAAGGCAGAAAAGTGTTACAAGGGTGATGTCATGTTCGGTGGAGGGCCATTGCTGACAAATTGGAGGGCAGCTGTGGCAAGTATCAGCACGCTCAGTTCGCCTGTGGTTCTTTTTCAGGTGCTCTTAAAAAAGAAGGGGTTCTGGAAAGGGAATGCATAGCAGCCATATTGGTCAAGAATGCTTTGCCAAGAACATATACAAAGTTGACATTACAGATCATACTCGCTTTCCTCTCCTAGAAAAGCAGAGAATTTACAAAGTTGGCCGATTTGCAAGCCTTGATGCACGTGGCTGCCATTGTGGGGAGGTCCATATGTGCAAAGAAAATAGAGTTATGGAGATGTTATTTTATATTTTAAGTAAATATCAATATGGCATTATAAGATTGGTGTGAAGGATTTTGAATTTTGTTTGGCAGCAGCAGTAGGCAAACAACAGAAAAGGTATCAAGAATGGAGCTTTATTTTAGGTCTCACAAATGTACACAACAAAGTCAGTTTCTTCTTTTAATTATATTATTCTTACCCTCTGGATGTAGGACGCAGGTTTGACTCGAGCACCAGGCAGTGTGGCCATTCTGGGTTGGGATTAGCCTGTTGGACACACCTCATTCATTCAATGAGTTTTCTTTATTTTCATGACACTTATTAACCCTGACAGGGCACACCTGTGAAGGGAACACCATTTCAGGTGACTACCTCTTGAAGCTCACCAAGAGAATGCAGAGTGTGTGCAAAGCAGTAATCAGAGCAAAAGGTGCTACTTTGAAGAAACTAGAATATAAGGCGTATTTTCAGTT
>JAVQKC010017951.1:0-14200 GCA_036025475.1 Philypnodon macrostomus
TAAAGCTGTTCTTACTTTACACACAGAGGTGGTAAAAGTTATCTTACTCTTTCTAGATTTCCAAGATTTAAAGTAAAAGTACAGTTATTTCAAAATAGTATTACTCAAGTAAAAGTAAAATGTATTGTGAAGTAAAGCTACTCTATGGAGTACAATTTATTTAAAAAGTTACTTAAGTAAATGTAACTGAGTAAATGTAACTGAGTACTAGCCACCACTTCATCACAGTTGCTAAGTGTGTATTTATTTATAGTCATTAGAGGTCAGACATCAATCCCATCAGCTACTTAGGGCCTGAGGTGGGGTACACCTTCAACAATAAGGGGACAAAAGTAAATGACATGAATTGGCTTAATGCAAAATATAATTGTTTCAGCTTTAACCCGCACACTCTAGATTCTATTTGAGATATCTTCAATTGAATCCATGTAAAATAGTCCATTGAGGTTGAAAACACATCATTTTGGACTGATCTACTTAATTAAACTGAGACAATGAAAGATTTTGCTTGTGAAAGATTACTGAGTTGAGCAATGTTATACTTTTTCAGTGTAGTAGGGTCATCACAGAGACATACACTAATATACATTCATTCACTACGGCCAATTTAAAATCACTAAAGCCGTGCATAATATTAGACAGTGGAAGTAAGCTTTAAAAGGACTCTACACAGAGAACATGCCGACTCTACACAGAGGACATGCAGACTCTACACAGGGAACATGCAGACTCACACAGAGGACATGCAGACTCTACACAGAGGAATGCAGACTCTACACAGAGGAATGCAGACTCTACATAGATAACATGCAGACTCTACATAGAGAACATGCATACTCTACACAGAGAACATGCAGACTCTACACAGAGAACATGCAGACTCTACATAGAGAACATGCAGACTCTACACAGAGAACATGCAGACTCTACACAGAGAACATGCAGACTCTACACAGAGAACATGCAGACTCTACACAGAGGACATGCAGACTCTACAAAGAGAACATGCAGACTCTACACAGAGGACATGCAGACTCTACACAGAGGAAATGCAGACTCTACAAAGAGAACATGCAGACTCTACACAGAGGACATGCAGACTCACACAGAAAGCTGCTTATTCTTACAATGTGCTGTCATTTGGAGCCAGTTCATAACCTGTCCATTAAATTCACACCTGCTCCTGTGTCAAGGACAAAGAGTGCACTCTTTTTACATTCATACTGACTCCTATATTGAAGGTGGTTTATGCTGAAACTGTCTCTACACATACTCTAACATATGTGCCACTTAACCAAACAGAGAAAACTAAGCACAAACAAGTCTTGGGAAAAACAATGCTTCAACACTGTATTCACTCAGTGCACATCAGCTCAGCAGGTTCTCACCAATGTCTCAATGACACTCAGCACTAGGTGCTCCCAGAGATCAAGGCTGGGGTGGAAAAGTTTGGGGGGGGGCTTGCATTCATTTTGGTGGGCCTGCAACCAGAGGGTCACCGGTTCGAATCCCTGCCTGAGTGTATACTGTCATTGTGTCCCTGGGCAAGACAATTTACTCACATTGCCTATGAATGAAAGAGGTTTTGTGATTGATGTTTGATGGTGGCTGGAGGGGCTGTAGGTGCAGAATGGCCTCTCAGTGTGTACCAGGGCAGCTGTGGCTACTCAAGTACCTTAACACCATCAGGTGTGACTGTGGAGTGAATGAATAATGCAATTGTAAAGCATCTTTGAGTCGACCTGCTGCCTCAAGTGGGAGTTAATACTTTGTGTGACCTATTAAGAGTTGCTTTCTGCTGTAAAAACATTGCACAAAAATGCACACTCAGTTGTTAGAGCTGCAGCACATATACAACATTTCCTTATGTCCACCTGATGCCAATGTTGGCCCGCCAGGATGTGTCCAATTATTGAACTGAATGTCCAGATTCCCCAGTCAGCTCAGAGTAGGGCCTATGGTCAGATTTGACTGGATTGGTAAATTATGAATAAATAATAATAAATGGATATGAGTTTAAAAAAACAACAATTTTCAACAATTTTAGTCTACATGAATTATATAAAACATGAATGGGACTTATATAAAACATGAATGAGACTTATATAAAACATGAATGGAACTTATATAAAACATGAATGGGACTTATATAAAACATGAATGGGACCTATATAAAACATGAATGGGACTTATATAAAACAAGAATGAGACTTATATAAAACATGAATGAGACTTATATAAAACATTTGTGAATGGAAGACCGCCAGAACCAGAGTTGACATAATATTACAGTCAAATATTCAACAGGAAACTTGCATTTGTAAAATGCATTTGCATTTTGCCCGTGGACCAGTAATAAATTTTTATTTTGGCCCCCTGAGGAAAAACGTTTGGCACCCCTGATTTAAATGCAAATAAAAAATAGAAAGTAAGGTGTATAATATACCTTAATGCCATGTTATTGGTCCCAGGCATGAAAAATGAGTCAGCAGGTAAAAATCAACAAGATTAGAGTCAAAAAGTACCAAACTTATTTTTATGCATTGATTAATTTACATCTCGTCACAGTTTTCTTAAATGCACTAACATTTATGATCAGCATGCTACGAAAATCTCCCTTACCCTGTGGCTCTTATTTTAAATGATGCAAAAATGGAAAACAACTAAATGAAATTAAATTCTACAGCAGTAACATTATATTTATTTATTTTGAAAATGGATTCTGTTTTCCGTTTAACTCTCATTTACAGACCCAAGTGATCAGAAGTGTCTTGCTTGAGGCCACTTCTGAAAACACTTGTGATAAATTATGCATTTTTTTTTCCCAAATATCAACACTTTTAGGATGCTGTGCCACATTTCTGTCTCATGTCATTGTCTGTGTGCCACAAACCAATCAATCCGCTCATTCAAACATGCAAAATACACCCGGCCAATTTCTTCTGCACATTCCTCTCTTTGGTACAAGGCTGAGCTCGAAGCCAAAAACCTGCCTCTTCAAACCACCCACTCTCATCTTCCTCCTCCCACCTCCCACCTCTTACAGTCAATCAGGAGTCCCAAACTAGAGAATCAAACTACTATGTGTACTATATGTATTATGTTCATGGATTCATGTTTATTGGAATATAGCCCATCCATCCATTTTCTTCCGCTTGTCCGAAACCGGGTCGCGGAGGCAGCAGTCTAAGCAGGGAACTCCCGCCTCCGACCACCGCCCGATCCACATTGCACCATTGCACCATTGCGGGTGGTGGGTCCACGGGAGGGCCTGACAGCGTGTGCACGGGTGGGTACTCGAACCACCGACCCTCCGGTTGAAGGGCGAGCATCTACCCACTGCACCACTGCCTGGAATATAGCCATTGTTAAAAAATTGTAACGTTAGCCGTTAATTGTCTTAGTGATAAATGCTAATTCAATATTTTTTTTTGTATAGCCTTATACAGACAGAGAGAACTAAGGGAAAAGGCTGATGAAAATGAATGAATGAATTGAATGGCTAATAATAATAAGAATAAATAAATAAAAACATGGCTGCCATTTTGCGCCTACGGTCCCTCCTAACGAAGATCCAGGTTCAAGGTCTGGAGATGGGTCCCCGGGAACTACGCTTCGATATCCCACTGGTTGCCTTAGAGTTATCAAAGGATGGGTCAAATGCAGAGGATTAGGATAGGACATTTGCCTAATGCATTCTATTATATTCGTGAGTACATTTCAGTTCTACCAAACATTGTGAACCCTGTGATTTGCTGGATGACTGGGATAGAGCATCTCCAAAACTTCAGCTCTTGTGGGATGTTCCTGGTCTGCTGACTATCAAAAGCAATCAAAATAATCAGGGGTGTGTATTTCAGTTATATACCAAACCTAAACCAGGTCTCCAACAAAGACTAAATCAGAATTAAGCAGGGTGCAAATCAGGACTAAACCAGATCTAAACTAAGATGTAATCGGGTTTAAAACTGGGACTTGTGCAGGTCTAAACTAGGGGAGAAAAACCAGGCCCTAATCCTGTCTAAAGCAGACCAAATTCAATTTCTCCTTATAGACTTGAACTTCAAAAGACTTCTAAAGACCACGAGCCCAAGTACCATCTCTCTGTGCCCCTCGTACCCTCGCCTCCAAACTCCAAAGTCTCCTAATTCCTGTCATGCTAATTGGAGCTGACAGACACAGCTAATTATGCCCAGATAATCTGCTGCATCTGACTCATTATAATTCCCATTAACCGGTGATAATGCTCATTAGATCAACTTTCTCCAGAAGAAATCTGAAATAATAGGCCGGGCTTGACGCCACATCTTGTTGGTAATCACATGAGAGAGATCGGTGTAGTAGGCCGGGAGGGCGCTTGTTTGTTTGGTGGGGAGGAGACAGGCGAGCGGCGACAGGCGGATAGATTTCGATGGCCACAATCGAAACTGTTTGATCGAACCTGAAATTAGGAGAGACAGGGCGGCCATGGGGAGATGGGGAGAGCTGTGACATGTGGAGGACTGAAATGAAATGCATAACAGGATATGGCAGTCCTGAAGACCGCTGAAGTTATGTCTGGTTCGGACCAATGCTGGTTTACAGCATACAATAAACAGAAGCGACACATTTTGAGCAAACATTGAATATATCTTTGTATTTAAATGTATCATTACACACCTGAAATCAGAGGTGGGTAATTGCCAGGAATGGTGCTCAAGTATATTCTATTCAATATATAAATAAATACATATAAAAGCTAAAACTAGATATTGTACAGACCTGGGGAAAAGTTAACAGTTGTCTTACCCAAAATGTAATCAAGTAAGAGTATATGGCAAAGTAAAAATATATTTGATAATATTTTTGTTAAAAAAGTCATGTTAACTACACAGCTCTGCATATAGATTGTGTTATTTAATATGTGATGTCTGTACAGTTTGTGTGGTAAATGTAGAAAATTATGTAAATATTTGTTTTTTTTTTTACATATTGGCTCAAGATCTGGAGACGTGTCCCGTGTGTTGGACTGTGATGGCCTACTGCTCCTGACAGGTTGCAAAAGTGCCCTTTAAGGATGACTGAAATGCAGGGGACACATTTCTTTATATGGAAAAAATAAGTTCATCTTTATCTCATAATTTATTTCACATGTATTATTTATATTAAGGTTTCGAAGACTTGACCTTTTAAACATATTTCATTACTGGCATCTTCAAATACAACACCGTGTGACAGCTAGGCACATAGCTGGTCAAATAACATGACCATAGAGCAGGGGTGTCCAAATGTTTTCCCACAGGGGGCCAAAATAAAAATGTATTAATGGTCCGTGGGCCAAATGCAAAAATATTTTTTTTAGATAAAATGTAAATGCTTCTATAATTGAAGCATTACAAAGTTAATAATATATGAGTCAACATTCCCATTCATGTGGACATAAGAGACTAAATACTAAAAAACTGAATACAATTTCTTTGACCCATATCCAGTTTTTTTTTACCAATCCAGTCAAATCTGATAATTGAATGTAGCCAACCATTGGGTAAACTCTGAGCTGAACGGGGAATCTGGATATTCAGCCTATGCCATTGATAATTGGGCTCAGTATCCATACATTCTGGGACGTGCTGGCAGGCTGAGCTGAAAAGTGCAAAAACAACACAAAACCACACATCTATAATAATCCTTGAGGTAAGAGCTACTCTTGCTGTACGCCTAAAACGCAAACAACGCATTATAGCTTTTTGCTGTACAATCTGTGCTTACATCAGTTGCATGATGGGATGTTTCTGCCGCATTAACTTACTAACCTTAGCGTGCTACCTGCTTTATGTACCACCAAGAGGGAAATCAATTTACTCTTGGACAGACGTGTACTGGCAGTCTCAATAGTCCCATGTACACGGGAAGGTAAAGCTAAATTTCTGCTTCGTTGGATTTGGTAAATTGAATCAACCTGAATGCACAAGCTCCCTCTCCGCAGAAAAATAATGCACAATAGTGTCGGCAGCAGCTCATTTTAATACAAAATATTATTATTATTATTATTCGTCAATATTTATACACTACAAAAATACAAACATTTTGGTCTCTATTGTGGTGCTGACCTGACAATATTACATAAAATTGATAGTTATGTCTTTAGATGCATTTTTTTTACTAAAGATCTCATTTTATTCCTTTCTAGACATTTCTAATACAGTGTTTCTTCACACATCAAGTACAGACGCGGACCAAGAAGATGTCATGACATGAAAATCTGATGAGATAAAGTCACCAGCCATGCATTGATGCCTGGCATTTCAGCACAAGAAATAGATGAATCCTGTGTTGTGCTTTCCAAAGCTTGCAGGGCGGTTGAAGACAAAACTAAATGTAATTTATTGACGCAGTATAAGACTGGGAGAACCCAAAGCCAGGAGGAACACACAGGCCCTAAAACCCACAAATGGGATATCGATCGCTTTGAAGGAGGACGAAAAAGAGTTATATTTAACCATGAAGTCCTGCACTTACTTTGCGATGTGGCTTTTACCATCTCTCTCTCCTCCTTCATATGGCTTTATTCAACTGTGGCATTCAGATGTGCATGTTCCTATGACAACCCTTTCAATCGCCCCTCGGGAACAGAGCTGACAGCACCTCGGGGTGTATCAAATGAAAGGACTTTGATACAAACTATGAGATCCTATAGCTGCTAGTGTATGCCAATATACTCTGTGATAGGACAAAAGAGCTGAGGTTTCTTTACTGTACTTGTATGTATGCAGCCCCTGGGGCCAACAGTAATCCACTGTGTATGCTCTGTGTGAGCTGCTGCTGCTACAGTTTCTGTATTCATTATGCCCTGAATTTGATCGCAACAAGCATGCCCTCTACACAAGAAGTCGAAGAAAATGAAGAAAATATTGTTTGTAGTGTGTCAGGCATAATATTGTGCTCATAATAAAGGCTCATTTATACTCTATACTAAATACTATACTATAATGCAGACAGATACGCATGGGCCCTGCTATCTGTCATCTGCGCTGATTCCATCCGTCTGCCCAGAGCGGTATGTGGTCGGTGTCACTATTGAGCACAGTTCAACAGCTGATCGTGTAAACAATGGCTGAACTTTTTGAAGAGCGGCTGATGGAGTTGGTTAGCTGATAACACCTCTATTGACTTCTTAATGTGATTATCTCTGCATCATGGTTACTGTCAGAGTGTGGACCATGTTGGGCAGTGAATAAATATGTGAGTGAGTTTGACCAAGGGCTAAATCAGAGCCTCTCCAAAAGAAGTTGCAGTGCCTGATTTTGTGCGTGGGACCCTCTGTCATGGTCTCACACAAACCAGGGAGTATGAAAATAACGAGCAGCGGTCTGAAGTTGGCTCTTTTTTTTCACCTCACATTGTTCCTGATAGATTCTAGTTCTTAATAAATAAACAATGTTTCAACCAATCTGAGCTCCTATGCTGTGGAAGCATGTGATTGGTTGAAAAGTGTCCCTGCGCTCTAAAAATATAAAATAACCTTAAATAAACCCCTTATTAAAAACCACAGAGGGTCCTGAAGTCTGTACTGTACTGTTGAGGAAAACAGTGGTATCCAGATAGGCGCTATATACACTGTAAAACCAATGCATTATAACCAGATCTAAATGTGTTCAAAAAGACTTCAATCTCCACTGCAGCATGTTTTAAAACTAGCATAAAACCATGGCAACATGACTGTGATGAAAAAGGGTTATTGTCCATTTAGAAATACGGAGGACCACCTAATGTGCCATTATCTGTGTTCACGTTTCAGAGAAATGCCCGTAAGAGATGCGGCCCAAAAAAACAAGAAAACAATAGCACTGTGATTATGGCAGCCCTCAGTCTGGCCTCAAAAGAGTTTGATTTGATTCTGCATTTCATATTTGGGTAGCTCCAGGCTTTCCAATTTTCACTGCTACAAAACAAAAGCAGATCTCGTGTCTCTGCGGTGACCTGAAAAGAGGTGAAAGTAAAAGTCCAATACTTCAAAAACTTCAAGGGGACTCACAGCCCTCAGATTTGATTCAGTAAAGAAGTGTTTTCCTTCTCAGTTTTACCTCCACTGATTTGTACAATATAGTAAAGCCAAAAAGTGTTGGTTGTTATTAGGTTTCTGGTGGGCAGAACCAATTAAAAATCTTTAATTAGGGATTTTTTTGACAAAGACCAATCAGAGAAATTAAGCATTTTACCAAATAAAACCAAATCATGCAAGTTACCATGTGGCATATAGCACTCTCAAAATCGGCAAAAGACCACAAAACAGAAACAGAAGTATAAACAGAATCACTTTAGGTAGAGGAACAACCTGGAAAGTAGGCAGTTAGTCACAGGGCAGACACATAGACATACACAGAGAGACAACCAGTTCACTCCCACAATAATTCATTAGGAGCAATTAGAGTCCTCTCCCAACACATTTGTGTGACAGAAGAGAAAACACAGTACCACAGGGAGGACAGGCAGATTTCTTCCAGAGTCACATTCATTTGCTCTCTGCCCTGCCACTGTCTTTGATTCTCAGCATTGATATCTAAAAATGCATTGCACAGTTCACATTGGTAAACACAAACGAACGAGACAGCACGATTAAATAGTTCATTTAGAAAGATTGCTTCGGTCCCTTACTCCTTGTGTTACCTTCGGGTCAAATAGACCTGAAGAAGCTCAACGTGGTAGGGCACAGAAGTATGTGTTTTTTACTTGTTTGTCACAGAAAATAAGCTAAAGCCAGTCAATTTCATGGCAAAAACATGTATACTTTTTACTCAAAATGGGTCAATTTGACCCGTAGGCAACGCTAGGGCTAATTTTCATAGTTATGCCTTTTCTTCATCTGTTTACCCTGTATTCCTCTACAACATGCATACAATGTTTCATTAATTCCCCTCTATCCAATTCCTTCTCTCCCAATCCCCTTGCTTTATATCTCCCTGCATTTCTATTGCTTTAAGGAAACAACACTGGGAGATACTATTCAAAAGGGAGTTCAGCCGTCTCCATTGGGTTCCATTGGTTTATGCATGTAGAAAAAGCACCAGAAAGCAATATTGTAGCATTTGCATGAGCAGACAGGGGGTTAATAACACAAGGCCTGCTGTGATGGAGGAGAAACTGCAGTGAGCTGGGAGAGGCAGGAGGCATAGACAAAGTGCTGATCCTTCACTTCCTGTACCCGAGAACCAGTCTAAGACACGAGGGAGGAGCGGGAGGTAATTAGAGCCTTGGATATACTGTTGATGGGCTCATGTACAAGGCACCGCTTTATCACAATGCAAATGAATGAAAACAGGTAGCAAGGTAAAATGTTTAGTAAAACAATGGCTGGTGATTGGCTTGATTCATTCAATATCATAGTCTTCATTATTACTACCCACTCAAGCAAGAAAGAGAATGATTCAGTTGTATTTGAGCACAAAGAGGGAGGCCACCATGCAGTATTAGTACTGTATGTTATTTATACTTTACTATATCGTTTGAACACATGCAGGACTATCAGCTGGTGTGACGTTCAAACATATGTATGGGCACACGTCATTATATTGGACCATGGTTACATACAAACAATATTAACAAGATTAACCCTCTCTGTCAAATAATAAACTCAGAGTTTCCTCTTGCCGGGGTTAACATACACAGGGTCCTATAATAGAACATCTTGTGTCATTATGTTGCACCATAAAGTTTACATAATAAGGGTTACATAAATCGTGATATGAAGTTATGACAATCTGCTAACCTGTGAAGATCATTGAGTTGTGATTCAGTGTATTCATTTATGCGCTGATCGGTTATTTTTACTGGAACAATGTCAGTGTTCCTATTCACTAAAATAGGTAATAAATAGTGATGTATTGAATTTGTATTGCCCACCCATAGTTACATACAAACCAAATAAACAAGATTATATTTTTTGTCAAATAATAATCAAGAGTTTTATCAGGGCTAACATACACAGTGCCAGTGTCATAACAGAACATCTATAGTCCAAGGTTGACAACACATTCACAAATATTTTGAAATGCACAGCTTGTTCTGACATGGATAAATATTGTATAGTGAAGACTTCAGTAATTACCATTTATTGCAAAAGGATTGCTATGCGTTATGAATATTACATAAATCTACATATATTGTGATAACGCCGTGGTTGGAAAACATCAATAACTCTAACCACCAATACAATTCTGTAATATACTAAGGTACTTTTTTCCAATGATTTTTTCTATAGTTTTCTTGTACAAAGCGTGGGACGAGACAATTGAAAATAAACTGTACGGCCACAACCTGTGCTGTCAAAGAGAGGTCTTTTCTGTGACACTCAAGTTACTTCTTGACACCAAACAGTGCAGTTAAAAAAAGATCCACAAAGGGCTCAAAAAACTTTTCATTGAGCTGTTCCTTCAGTGCTGTACGGTGGCTGAAGAGAGCAGTACAGAAGTCACCAGTGGGATTTGATTATCAACCCGATAAGGCTTTCTCTTTCCCCTCATAGACATAATGAAGCTACCTATTTTGGGCCCATCAGGTGTTTTTTAGCCTGACTGTCGCTATTTCTAGGCTTTTTACTCTGTATTCCCAGATCATGCCAGCCTAGATATGAGTGCACTGGGAATACGGCATGAATACATTGTTTTTTAATTCGAAGTTACAAAGATCCAACTTCTTTTCCACCAATGATACCCCGCACTGTGATAGTTTTGTGGCTGTGACAGTATTTCAAATGTGAGATTGAAATAAACATGTGCACATGCAGAGGCGGCGATACCGTTAGGAAAAAGTAGGCAGCTGATTAGTGCCCCCAAGCTTCCAGGGCCCCATAAATGAAGCCAAAAAGAAATGTCTTGAGAGTTATTCAACCAAATCTGTATCTGTAATCTGTATGGTTAAACCATCTGGTTGTTGTGACAAATCAAGAGAATTTTCAGGGAGCACCAAATACAGAGGGCCCCCTGCTCACGTTCATCTTGAATCCCCCAACCGCCATTGCTCACATGCCAACGCTGACAAAAGTTAGTGCAGCCGGGAGTAAACCAGGTCCAACCCAGAATTATACCAGGTCTAAAAGGACCCAGCTCTGAATCAGATCAACATTGTGAGAAAAGGCATGTGAGATGTGAGAAAAGGCAATGAGAATAGAAAGTAAACTGCGTATCATGTAAAATTTGAAAATCTTCATGGTTTGCATTTATATTGTGTTGTATGTTTTATCGTGTCCAGATTTGAACACTTATTGGTTTACATTGACAGTTTAGCCAATAATCTATCTGCAGATTCTGTGACCTCCTTCCCTGTTGCTAGGTTATACAGTGGCCAAAGTTCTGTCAGTGTCTTTATCTCACTCCAGAGCCATTGAAACGTGGTCTGTTTCACTCACATTAACTGTTGTTAATGTGGAACAATTATAAAATCATGCTTGTCAACCGTTGACTGTTAAATTATTAAATATATAAAATGTATACTAGTCTATTTGGGAAGGCCCACTTCTCTCCCCAAGGTACTTTTTTTGTAAAGTTATCTCACTTTTGCTCCAGTTGCATTATGGAACATTGAACATTCCATATGACAAACTTTTTAAAAGGGTCTAAACCAAGGGTGGGCAAACTGCTGCCCGGGGGCCACATGCGGCCCTTTGGGCTTTTTAATCCGGGCCGCCAAGCATTTTCTCATATTTTAAAAATGATCAAATATTGCCATTTTATCACTCACACATCAACATATTCTTTCACTGAGGTCTGATCGAAGGCTGTATGTCTCAAGAAATGGTTGCATTTTACAAAGAATACAATATCAGCCGGCCCGCTTGGCACATTTTTAAATCCCATGTGGCCTTTGAGTCTAAAAGTTTGCCCACCCCTGGTCTATACATTTCTTAATACAAAGTTACAACAGTATCTGCACTGCGACTGCTATGACCAAAAGCTCATATGCAAACAGAGATAATTTAAAACATACGAGCCAGAGAAGTCAATGCATATACAAAGAGACAAAATATAAACACTATAAATGGCTTGAGATCCATGGCATCCTTGAGATTTGTTGTTTGGCCGTCACATGCTGGAGCCGAACACCCGGAGAAGAAGAGCGGGGGACTTAAATAACACTGTGAGATTGGTTTGTGCGTGAGAGGCAAAGTCAAAACAAATTACGCCTTTTCTATCACTTTGGGGCCCGCCGGTAAAGCATCTGAAATAGCTTTGTGCCTGGGGACGTTTTACCACCGAAAATAATATGGCGGCAATATCCTCCGAGGCCCTTAAAAACAAAAGGGAAAAAGAGGATCTGGACAGTGATGAGACGGTGTGGTTGACTGTGGTTCACAGGTGGCTTCTATAC
The DNA here is from genome assembly GCA_036025475.1 of Philypnodon macrostomus. Lineage (NCBI taxonomy): Eukaryota > Metazoa > Chordata > Actinopteri > Gobiiformes > Eleotridae > Philypnodon > Philypnodon macrostomus. Next base: position 12,343 of record JAVQKC010017951.1, read on the forward strand.
CACATAACTGTCCACTTTTAGTCGTGCACCTGCCTACTGCTTTCCCCTGTCACCTCTCATATGGTATAAATACAATCCAAAGTTGTCACGTACTAGATTAAGACACTGTCCCACATTTTGACACATGGCTCACAAGCATTTATCTACAGTCATTGACAAGGTAAGGTAAAACTGTTTTGTCCCATTCAGAGAAATGTGCTGTGGGCACATTGATTCATATTTTTTCTCTGAAGCTGACATTATAAATGGCCAAATTGACATATTTGGGGTATTTTGTTAAGATTTTTTTTCTTCTACTTCATTTGTAACATGACCCAAATTTTGTCAAGCTTTTGATCCATTATGATCACCCCAGTCTAAAGTGGTGCTGAATATATACTAGTATATACTCAGTGGTGGGTAGTACTCAGTTACATTTAATAAATTGCTTTTCTTCAGTAATCATATTTTGAAGTAACTGTACTCTTATTTGAGTAAAATCTTGTAAATCTAGAAAAAGACTTTTACTATAAACTATAGCTTTACTATAAGCTTTATGTAAAAAATGTGACGTGGACATTTTGTTCCTTGTGCCTTCATGTAATTTTTTTTTATTATTTAGGGTTTTAGTTTATCTTTTGGAAAAATAAAAATCTGTTTATCTTTTCATTTTTTTGCCAGATTATAACAAAATTATACAGACAATCTGACATTATGCTCAAACAGTTACTCAGGATTTAAGTAGATTTTTCAACTCTTACTCGAGTAATTATGTGAATGAGTACCCTTACTTGAGTAAAATTATTGTCTACTCTATACACCTCTGGATATACTTCAGGGAGGCAGGCCTTTAAATTGTATCCAGGGTTTATCAGCAGCAGATTGTTGATCTCACACCTTTTCAGGTGACAGACAGACATCTCCATTTAGATTGACCTTCAACAGACCTTTTTTTCATTCTGAAACAGCAGAACACAAAAATAAAAGCCTGTTGTAGTAAATAGTAGTAGTAGAAAAATGCATTTACATGAACCATTGTTAGGGTTTAGCAGAGTTTAGGAGATGCTTTCTTCAATGTTTTAGGTAGAACAGATTACGCCTCATTTTTTATTGTGATGTGTTTGATAGGACACGGGAAATCAGGAAGAACAGTGGGTATTAACATTTTAGATTTAGTCTAGATTCGAACCCACAATGCTGTGACGTAGTAAAAAGCTCTGCATATGGGCTACAAACTAACTGAGCTAAACTGCGGCCCACATTATTATTCTAAAATGTACAATGTAGATGTTCATTTGGCCTTTCACTAAAGATTACTCATGCATGCAAACCAATCATGGTGGATAATTGCATGTATTAGTAATCTTTTGTGAAAGACCAAATGAACATTTACATTGTACATTTTTTGACTGCTTAATTGTATCATTTGAAATCACGTTGGTCCACGTCCGCGTCCGCAGATCCTAGCTGTGAACGCGATAACAAAAACGAATTGCCGGATCAGTTTCAACATTTGCACACAGGTACATACCATAAAGACGCCGAACTGTATCGATTTGGGTACTTCTTTGATGAATATTAATTAAGTAATTAATTAATTACGGCCCAAACTGTGAATGCAATAACTCAAAAAGTCTGGATCTTTTTCAACTGTTGCACACAGGTACATATCATGAAGATGCAGAACTGGATTGAGTTTGGTACATCTTTGATTAATGACAAATAATTCACTAATTAATGTTTTGATGCACTTTTATTCAGCCAATAATCCTGCTGAACATAAACGAAATCGCTTGAATGTTGTCACATTGATCCGGGCAATTGTATACTTAATGTACATAGGCACATTACAGAGGTCAAATAAAGAATGCCTCTATAG
>JAVQKC010017979.1:0-24391 GCA_036025475.1 Philypnodon macrostomus
GGAATTTCCTGTTTGGTCCTCCAAAGGTTATAAATCAATGTGATAAGAAGTTCTCTATGGTTACTTAAAAACAGGTATCCTGCTGAGTCTGTTGAGGTCAAGAGGTCAGTTACACTACACCTGCATGTGTATGTGAAGCCTGCTTGTGTATGTGAAGCCTGCATGTGTATGTGAAGCCGCATGCGGAGTCCGGAAAAAATGTAATCCTTGCCTGTGTCTTCCGCATCGCCGGATCTGGACACATACAGCCCCACAGCTGGTGTGAATGAGCACAGACTTCAGTAGTTTCTTGTTCCACGGGAGCTTCTGCAGCGCCCGTTCCGTAGCCGTATTCCAGTCAGTGTGAATTAGACGTTACCCTGACAACCATTACCCATCAAACAGACAAACAGATTGGTGTAGTGTGAGTTTCTGTGTGTCCTAAATGATATTTACACCTGTTATACCGGAGTGAGGTGAGCTCCTGTCATCAGACGCTGATAGGATGGAGCTACAGCACAGAGACAAATAGACACAGGTTGAGACGGAGAATACAATAACAGACTCAAAACACATTTTCTTTTCTCATTGAGGCTGAATGAGAGGAAGCATATCCAAACTATCTGAGTTCCAGAAAACAATCCATACTGGTAGGTCAGGACCTAAAGGTGTTTTCAAAAGTTAGGATTTAAAAATGTGACAAATTAGACCAGCTAAAAAGTCACTATAAAATTGAGAGTAATTAGCTACATATTAGACAGTGACATGTGTCCTTCTTTTATCTCAAACCAGTCGCTAAAAAGTGCCACTCACTGTAAAACTCTCTGTAAATCCAAGATAATTTAGAATATCTTGCACACAAAAACATACCATTATTAGACATCCCATGTGATTTACAGTACAAATAAGTTATCTTTCACTTTCTTTTATATAAAATGTATTAATGACAAAAATAAAAATTGTACAGTACAGTACTAAATTTTGGTCAATTGGCAATTTAAAGCTTGAATTTGGGCCCCTTAGGCTTCCTTAGTTTACAGTTGAGTTGAAAACAAAGCAAAACACGAACTATACAAAAAAAGAATTGAATGAATGAATATAAAATTAAATAGCTACAGTGGGAAATTGCGACATATCCTTAAATATAACACTGCAATTAGAAGAGATTTGGTGATGACCATTTCATTCAATAGCCCTATTAATATATGATCAGAAGTTAGAACTAATAAAGTCCAATATGACACTAAAACGCCCAAAAGACAAAATTGCCAACCACTGTACCGCTCTCTTCACTCAGTATATTAAGAAAACACCCACACATCAATTACACGTCCAATCGATGCTATTTGCAATTACCGCTAATTAGCAATTAAGTGTACAATCACATCAACAATATGCTAACGAGTCGCCGCTAATAACTGTCTTGTTCTCATGGGCAAAGGCCTCTGATTGCCCGAGTGTGAAAAGCCTCCACAATGGCTTTTTTCCGCACTGATTGGGCTATTCAAATATTACTAATGACCAATTTCATGTTCACTCTGATTTGCTCGCAAATATAGCCGATGGGGAGAAATATATTGGGGATATATACTACACTTGCAGGCCACTTTATTAGGTAGAGCACATATCTAATAAAGTGGCGCCTGGTGTGTGGTCCCATCTGCTTCATGTTTCGTCAATTTGGGCAATTTAAAAATAGTTAAAAATACTTTAAAGATAGAAGTAAGATATCATGTATCGATCGATCCACAAAGATATGGGGGAAAGCGCACAGCCCAGGCTTGACTTGACCCGAGCTATTATCTCAAACTAGTATCTGACATTTTTGCCCACAGAACTACCTTTTTTTCAAACCATTCTCTATACAGGATTGTTAGAATCCCAGTAGATAATCCATTTTCTAGATATTCAACAAAAGTTTTTTGGCATCAATAAGGCATTTTAGCTCACAGAACTGCCGCTCACTGAATTTGTAACTTATTCAATTTTATTGAATATCTTCTGTACGATGCTTGGTTTGAACTTGAGCAGGTTTGACTTGAACATATGTGCATGAATACATTCACTTGCTTGATGCAATGTGATTGACTGCAAATAGCTCAACCTAATAAAATGCCCAAAGAGCATTTTCAGCATTTTTTGGTACGAAAAAACATATATGGTTGATTAAATTCATGTTGACCTGAAAAAAAAGAGGCACAGTCTGACACAAGCGAACCATGGAAAGTCTTCAATAAGTAAATCGGCCGGAGAGAGCAGGCGTGTAGCGTTTCCTTCAAATGAATCACGTCTTTCTGAGCGGGATGAACCGACTCTTAGCTGTGCATTCATCCAGTTAGTCAAGGTAGAGAGGGCCTAATAATTACAGGACAGCTTCAGATGACAGCCAGCCCCACATCAGAGAAGAGTGATGGAGATGTTTTTTCTTCAGAACTGATAGTTTTTAGATAGATTTGACATTTTCTAGCTAGTAGGATAAACAGAAAATGGTATATCAATGGAAGCACTGTATTGTGGAAATAAAAATTAAAACTGGATCCATTCAAAGTTTAGTATTTTTATAGTTTAGTATTTTTATGGATGGAAATAGATCTGTAGAGCATTGTTTTGAACGCCTAAGTGAACAGAATAGATCAAAATATTAACAGATTATTTAGGAAAACAATATCCCGGTTCTGTTCGTGCATGACATAGTCTTAAGGCTACAGTAGCGTATACACTTAATGCTATATTATTCAACTTCTGGTAGTGATGAAACCAACCAATTATCTACAGTATAAACTTACACTACAACTTACACCGGTTGCAGGAGACTGGAGCCTGTACTCTTAGGCAGGGCACAATGTCCAGGTATTCTTAGGTTTGATACAGGGACATAATCAGACAGACAAACATTGGTCAACTCTAGCAAGTATTTGAATGTTGAAAGCCTGAGGCAACCTCCACGTTGAAAGGCAGTAGCACTAAGCTGAGTTTTAGGGAAAATCAATCAATGACGAGATCCATTTAAGCCTTTTCCCCCCACATTCACTAATAGCACATCTCGATTCTGCGGCTGGCACAAAACAAACTTCTGTGTAATTAGTCACACCTGTCTCACCTGTCTCAGAGCAGCTTCAAAACAACTCCACTCCACATTTGTAGATCAGTATTCATTAATGCACAAAGCGACGACAACAACAGAGATTTCAATGAACAGCTGTTGAGACGGTTTCCCGCAGCGATGAATTCAACACCACGACAAAGGTGAGGTGAATGCTGAGTTTACCTGGCCATGATGCGCAATGAAATAAAATCTGAATTACACTCCCCGACCACAGGGGGCAACAGTCACTTAAGGTTGGGGTTGATGCTCCGACTGCTTTTGAAATAACAGTGTCATAAGCTTCCTGCTATGTGATATGCTTCTAAATATAATGTATATATCATGGACTCTGTGTGTTACTGTGGGTTTTTAAAAGCTTACTTATAAACACAGACATGCAACAATTTGTAAAATGTAAATTTCCTCTAGTGAATGAATTTGAGAGCTTGTCTGGCAGTGGTGTTGGCAGATTGGCCATTTGCAGTATTTTCTCAATGGTCATATCATTTATAATAGAGGCTATTTAACTTCTACTTTTCACTTTTATTTATCCAGTAACCATCACCTAGAATGACTTAACTTTGAATTCAATTCCACAAACTTTACATTCCCACTGGGTGTATAGGAAAGCAATACACAACATCATTTATCTAAACTTGTTCAGCGTCATACTAAATAAACATTGAAGTTTGGCTGAAATGTGTTTGCAAGGGCAGTCAACAGTATGTTCTATTCAAAAGTTATGCTTATTTCAATTTTTATTTTCTATAGCTGATAGAATGTATAAAATTCCCCCAAACCAAGGAGAAATAATGCACCACTATGCATTCATAGTCATATCAATAAAATATGTGTTGCTGTTTAGACAAAACATTATCAACCAGTCATATCCCATTAAATCTAAAAATGGGCTTTAGGTAATGTTTATTGTTTTCTGTGAGCTTCCATTCATCTTCTGCTTGTTTTTTTTATTCAGTGTTGCAGGTGACTTTAGCCTATCCCCACATCTGTGGGCCTTAGGCAGGGTGTACTCTGGATAATGGACATTTAGTTGAAGGGGTGACAAGAAGACATACAAAGACAGACAAATCATTCACTCTCACATTGATTCACTTTAGCCATTTAGAGTCACAAAGTCTTCTAAAAAAAAAAGAGCATTTCTTTGGATGGATGGAGGAGAGGTGGAGCGCACCCACAGTAACAATAGGGAGGACATAGCGAGATTGTATTTGGCTGGACTGAGCTGAGAGAGAGAAGTACTAACTGCTACGCCCTTAGGGTCCATAAAAGGACACAATATGCTGTACATTGTATAGACAAAATTACACACTATGGGGGGACACCTAAAACCATGTTGTGTGTGATTTACATGAACCCAATCACATTGCTAGGTGCCAGGAGGAAATAAAGGAGTCAGGAAAGGAAATAGGATGTGACACTTTTTTTCTGTCAGCACTTCCATCTGTGCCTGTGTTTTGAATGGGTGCTATGACATGTGCAATCGTGTGGGCCATAGCCTTATTACATTATGACCTATTGGTGCAGCTGCATTATGTTGAAAATAAAAAAAAATTAAACTCAAACTGAACAAATCTAGGGAGTTAATTCTTAATCGTTATATTCCCCCATTTGACCGGGTCTTGTGACTATCACAGCAACTATGGGCATTAGGCTGTATACCAATTTGTTTCAGAACTGAGGCCTACAGACACATATGGACAGACAGCATAAGGTGGCACAGATTTAGTTTTTTTAACTAGAGGAAGAGGTTATAATTGTATCTGGTTTAGTAGCTACAAAATGTGAGATGTAAAATGTGATGTGTGTGTAAAGTGTGATTTATTCCAATCAAGCACAGCAGAGATTCAGGTACTGAGTCACCGTAAAATGGGGACTCATGACTCAGGCTTGGACTCAAGCCACACTTAAGTCCCAACTCTTTGGGACTTGTGGTTTGAGACTCGTGAGCAATACGAGTCTCTCTCACACTTATTACTTCAGTGACAATGAGGTAGTGCCACTTATTTTTGCTTTTACACTGAGCTGCTCTGATTGGACAGAGCTAGGAGCACAGCTCAAGCCCAGCTCCTATTGGCCTCACTGTCACTCCTCCCCCGCTCTCTTCGTTCGTGGGCACTGCAAAGCAGATGAGTCAGACGACTACTGGGGGCAGAGGCGCGACTAGCAGGTAAGTACTGAAGCCAGACAACCACTGGGGGCAGAGTCAGAATGAGCAGGGGAGTATTGAAGCCAGATGACCACCGGGGGCAGAGGCGAGACAAGCAGGTGAGTACTGAAGCCAGACTACCACAGGGGGCAAAGGCGAGACGAGCAGTTAAGTACTGAAGCGAGACTACCACTGGGGTCAGAGGCAAGACGAGCAGGTAAGTACTGAAGCCAGATGACCACTGGGGGCAGAGGCGAGACAAGCAGGTGAGTACTGAAGCCAGACTACCACAGGGGGCAAAGGCGAGACGAGCAGTTAAGTACTGAAGCGAGACTACCACTGAGGTCAGAGGCAAGACGAGCAGGTAAGTACTGAAGCCAGACGACCACCGGGGGCAGAGGCAAGACAAGCAGGTCAGTACTGAAGCCTGACTACCACAAGGGGGCAGTGCCTGAGATGACATGATACAGGTGGCCTCCCGTAGATGTTGATAAGAAGCAACTCCTTGGAAGGGTTGCAAATGTCGCAAAGGTTTGAACAAACCTGCTTGGCTCGAAGGAGGCAAAGTAGATGAACAGCAGAGCAGAAGCCAGGAAGACCAAAACTCCAGGAACGAAAACTCATGGAGAAGTCACACAGCAACTAGGTATTAGACCAAAGGCTGACAGATATGTATTTGATATGTATTTTATGTTTTGTGGTACAACATGAACTGGGTGTGTTTTTATTTTATTTTCACATTTTATTTTAAAGCCACTAAAGAACTATCTGACAGTGGAAAGCATTGACATGATGATTTTAAATAGGGCAACATGGAATGGTGGAAATATATAAGATTACATTTATGAAGACTACATAGATAAATGTGTATACTCATGTCAGTGTGTGCATAAGCTGTCTTGTGCTAAATGCCAAGCTTCTCCCAAAGGACTGAAACAAGAAAGAAAAGTAGATCAAATAAAAAACTGTTGTGGTCGGTACTGTAAAACTGCAGTATATCTGTGTCTATGTACTATGGTAATGTGTATATGGAGAAGTGTGGAGGATCAGAGAGCCCTGTTTAAATCTCTTTGGGACTTTTTAGTGTTTCAGTCAGACAACACCATACATCATACTGGTGTTTATAACCAGAGGAGCTGTCTTCTGCAAAAGAGCATCACAATCACATACTGAAGGGTGTGGCCAATCAGAGTAAGAAGAGAAGAACCAGGAAAAATGTAGCATAATTAAATATGGATGTGTTACAAGAACTGGATATGTTCTGCAATCCTGTCAAAAAAGAACTATAGGACATGTAAAAAGTGAGTCTACGTATGTAACCATATTCAAAAACATATTCTGCCAACTAATAACATGATGACACATTTGGGTTTGCAGATGACTGGAGCCTAACGCAGCAACTATGGGCCTTAGGTGGGCCAAAAACTTAACAGTGGCCAATGTCTAAGGATCACAGACAACCCTTCATTCTGCAATTCACTCACAAAGGTGCACTAGTTACATAACATATGTATGCCTTTGAAATGTTGAAGCAACTGGAGAGGACCGACAGCAACACAGGGAGAGTATGCAGTCTCCACTCAGAGATCATAGTTGGTGGAGTAGGGCTAACCACTTAGCCACCACACATCACTTCATAACACTTTAGCTTAAGTGTGCTGGGTTTATGTAATGTGTTTTTTTTCCTCTGATTGTTTGTATATTTTTCAACCTTCGACAAACTGACCCATTTTTGTTTTAATGCCTATACGAGTGCATTTAATCTGTGTCTATTTGGACACACAGAAATCGGGAACAGACTATACATACTATAGAAAAAGAATTATGATTATAGGCTGTATTGATCATAAAGTGTAGCCAGACTTTTTGTCTAATAAACTACATACAGTAAAAGAATCTAATCAAATATTAGGTCTCCTCAAAACTCATCTTATGACCACCAGTATTCTGTCTCTACTTTTTAATGTGTAAAAACTGTTCTCTTTCTTTGCGTATTTGTAATACAGCGCCGCTTCAGAGCCCGGGGCATGCTGGGAAGCCAACATGCAGACACACGCACTTATCAGCAATACATTACTACCTCCCATATTAAAATTCCTGATTCATTTTGTTCCCAAACTTGTTACATTTAATTTGTCCTATTATGCACTTAATTAAAATGAGAATAAAAACCATGAGAATATGCTGACTTCAATGTTTGAACTAGGCCTACGCTGTCGTACCCAACAGCAAGGTGTATAATAGTGAAACACCCCCATATGTCTGCCTCAACTGCTGTGGCACCAACTGGGCACCTTAATCAGACATTGTGTGATTTCTATAGGGGTCAAAAACATGGGGGCGCTAATGAGGCATTATTTATTTGACCTCTGTAATTTGCCTATGTACATTAAATATACACTAGCCCGGATCACCGTGTCAAAATTCATGCAATTGTGTTTATGTTCAGCAGGATTAATGTCTCAATTAAAGTGCTTCAGGACATTAATTAGGGAATTAATTAATTGCCACTAATTGTAGAAGTACCAAACACAAGCTGTTCAGCATCTTCATAATATGGAACTGTGTGCAAAATTTGAAAAAGGTCCGGCAAAAACTTTTTGACGTATTGCGTTCACAGTTTAGGTCATTAATTCATTCATTACTTAATTTATAATCATCGTAGAAGTACCAAAATTGATACAGTTCTGCGTCTTTATGATATGTACCTGTGTGCAAAAGTTGAAACTGATCCAGCAATTTGTTTCTGAGTTATTGCATTCACACGTAGGATCTGAAGACCAACGTGATTCCATAATATTGTTGTTTCGCTGATATAATTAAGGATTAGGTATTGGATTACAAAAGAGGAAAGTCTCGCTGCATGATACATTTAAATAGCACTATTTGAAAAGGCTTAGACTCCTCCAAAAAAAATTAAAAAATAAGAAAAATCAAATAGTGGTTGTATCCAATTCTCTATTTCTATTTCAAGTATTGTCAAACTGTGAAAGATAAGCTGCAGCTCTAAGCCAGCTGACAGCGCAAAGTAGAATAAAGTAAATACAATTGAATAATGCACACAGTCCTGGGTTTCCGAATATGCTAAATCTGGGTAAACATTTACAGTGAGACAGTGACATTACCTGGGCTCGGACGAGTGACGCAGGATAGAGACTCAAATTGAAGCATCTGCCGTTCAAGAGAGCACCTCCGTAGACAGCACTGTAAAGAAGAAGAAATATGGACATAAGTTCACACTTCTTTTTTTTAATTTTGGAAAACCTGTTAGGAATGGTCTGCAAAGGCCAACACAACTGTAAAACGCTTTATCATCAATTATTGTATTATAGCTATTGAATGAGAGATGTATCAATTGTTAGAACCACTTTAGACAATTCCAATGTTTTAGCCAAATGCTGTTTGAATATAGGCGTGGTTTTGCTTTTAGTAAGATAAACATAATATAATAATAAGAATCTCACAATTGTTGTTTTATATTACTACCAGTGTGTACCCCCCATTTTTAATTAGGCTTTACAATTTGCTTTGGCCATCTTTTTAATGTCATATCATTCCTAGTTCTGCGGTGGCCTAATTAATATGAACAAAATAAAAGGCCTTTAGCTATAGTTATTATCAAAGTGTAGTTTCCTTCCAGCTCACTCCTGCCTCCTACTCTTTTCCTCCTGTGACTCCTGATGTCATGTTTCACACTTTGGGGGGATGCCTTCCTTTTCAGGCCCTTTACCGTCACAGGACAGCGATATCCTGAGCTACAATCGGCACCAACAACGAGTGCAATGACCTGACTTTACCACTGTATGGAGCTCAAGCAGGGACTACAACACTTTGATTTACAACTCACAAGATGAAGAATAAGACCAAAAGACCAATAGATGGAGAACATCCAAGTACTGCTATATTTATTAATTGATCATTCTTGTAGCATTCTAGCAACTACGGGTCTTAGGCTGCATCCACCCTCGGCAATAGCCAATTAGTCGTCACAAAGACGTACACAGAGAAAAATAATTAACGCTTACATTCATTCTAGGCAATTTGAATTCACCAGTTTACCTCACACTTGGATGTTTTTGGACAGTGGAAGGAAACTGAGGGGAACCCAGAATGACATGGGGATGAAATGCAGACTCCACTAAGAGACTCTAGTTGTTTTGGCATAAGGATCTATAACCACTCTTCCACTCTGTGCATCCCTGTATTGCTACATTTTTTGTTCTTTAGTTTACAAGCTAAGTGGCATCCCATTTCATTTGTCCTTCGCAGCTACAGTTACTTTTAAGAGCTGTTTTTCAAGCTCTTTTGGAGGTGCTTTTCTTCAGAGAACGAGAAAGTGTGAATGACACAAAGTCCAAAGAATTGATTTTGAACATCTGTAAATCTCAACACAACAAATCACAACAATCCCCACTTCAATTTCTTCTTAACCTATATTGTTCCGCTCAGTGTAGCAACATAATGCATCCACCGCTCCATAGAAAATACACAGCAGTTTCTCCTCATATGGGGTTATCGAATATAACCACAAGGTTGATGGTTCGATTCCCAGTTCCCAACCTTTACACCTTTTATTATTTCACCAGAGAAGAGCAGTGCAACATCCTTTACACTCAAGGGCAGGAGATATTGAAGATACAAGGAGGCTCAATCCAATGCAGACAAAAGATATAACGACAAATCATGCTTTGCTAAAAAAAGGTCGGGCCGAACTGTTTATAGCACATCAATCATCCATACAAGAAGAATATATCTATTTTCTAAAGATGGTTTCAAATGTTGGATGCCCGGGGCTGGACAACTAGTTTTCTGTCAATGTTTGTCTCTGTGTCAACCCTGCGACTACTTTCCACTGTCCATTGTGTACATTATCCTTTGTCTGTTATTATTCTATTATATTTGTGTTTGCACAAGCTAAGGGAAGCTATTTCACATTTTTTGCACAGTGATGGCTTGTTATAAAGTATTCAGACAGCACTACAAAATAGCGTTATCACTTTTTAGTAAACTATCTAAGTATAATGAAGCTGATTAGGACATACTGTAGGCAACGTTATTGTATTGGAGAAGTCACCTGGGACCATTACATCAGCTGGGAACAGTATGTATAAAGCCCCTTGACGCTCATATTTCTTGGTGGGATTTTCCGGTCCCAACTCATTCATAAAAGGTGCAGTGTGTGGCCCCATCCTTGCTCCACAATAGGAGGTAGTGCCATAGAGGTGAGGCTAGCTTTGTGGACTCCATTATAAAGAGGGCAGCTCAGTGTTATGGGAAATCAGGGCCAGGGAAAGTGTATGTATAGGAGTAGATGAACAAAAACAGCAACAGTAATAAAGAAGTTCTTGTAAAACGTTGTAATATGTTACTTAATTATATAATTCTTACTTCTTTTTTTTTTTAACGTTAGTAGTATTATGGGGGTCACAAGTGGCTAAAGACTATTGCAGCTACTATGAGCCTTACTGGATACAACTATTTCCACTAAAGGGAAATTCAGTCACAGCAGTTTACATGCATGGCTTTTGGGTGGTGATGAAAAAACTTGCCATACACACATCTTTACCTCTTCCTGTTTCTACCTTAGACACATATACATGAAGATGAAGAACAGAAGTTCAGCCTGCCGCTCAGATGTCAGACATGTTTTGGAGGGATCCATTTTCTTGTGGTTGCCACACATGCTTAGGAATGTGGTTTTGATCACTGTATTTTCTGAACCTCCTCCAAGAGTGAGCTATGTATTGGTCACTTTTACATCATGAGCAGTCATTGCATGTGACTATTTTGAGATGCTTTGTGTAGAAATTGTGTGTTCTATTGTGCACATCAAGATAGTGTAAGATTGATAATTCCTACTTGTATATGTGATAAAACATGGCTGCCAAGAGATTTCTTGTCAATTTGACTTTTACTACACCATGCAACAAAAACAGCCATCAACAACTTGAAACCAAATGTGTTCCATTACAGCAGCATTTGACAAAATACTGCTTGGGGAACATGTAAGGAGCAGTGGGTGACCGATAAGCTGATTCCAGGGCCCCTTCTCTAGATATTGAGCCAACACACCCCACAAGCAAAGCTAACTGCATTTTTAACAGGAAAGATAATGGATCCATATGTCACTGTTGGGCTCTCGGGGTAAAGGCCTGGGTGTCATCCAGAACTGACTCCCAGCATGACTACAGCTTATTCCCAATAACAACAAACAATCCAAGCAACTATGGACCTTAAGCTACTGTATGTAAACACAATGTTACAGAAGTGAGCATCAATGACTTCCAGTAAAGAGGAGGGGTGATGTAACCAATCAAAGGAGCATACTGCAACAATTTACAGCCTTTCATAACAACAATACTGACACAATACAGCAGTAAGCACCATCAAGTGTACAAGCATTCAGTCACACCAACACACCATCACCACACTTTACTCTGTAAACTAGGGCTCTTTGGCTTTAAAGTAAAAAACGTTTTACTAACATGGGACTCGCCAATATACACAATTATGAGGACACTAATTCTTGCAATATTTTGAGGAGCCCTGATTTCAACCACTATGTCAGTGTACTCCTGCAAGTATTTTTTGTTTTATTTCTACGTTACATGTCCAATGATGTTGCAGTGTACAGGAGCTCAGTGAGAGGCTGTTCTTTCTGTTTAATGTCAAGGATCTATCAGACATATTTTAATTATTTAAAGCAGTGGTTGTCTAATGGATGGATTTATTTTTTCCCTAGTCACACTTTTTAAGCACATTTTAATTATACTAATATACATTTCTTCCTTTTTATTTTACCTCTTCTATATTTTATAACCTCTTTTATTCCAATTTTATGTAATAATAATATTTACACCTTGAATACGCTCTTACCATTGATACTTATTTTTATCCGACTTCTCAATGATGCAATTTTGGGATCCTAGCCCACCAGGTGACAACCACTACTAAAGGGAATTCTTTCTGTTTATATTGTTCATACCTCATGCAGCTGGATACACTAGCCCTTGTGTTGCCTTCAGGTCAAATTGACCCGAAGATGCTCAGCGTGGTAGGGCAGAGATGCATGTGTGCTCCAAAAAATGTCTTGTGCTTGTTCGTCACACAAAATAAGCTAAAGCCAGTCAAATTCATGGCAAAAACTTGTTGACCTGAAGGCAACACAAGGGTTAAGAATGCACCAATCTAAGATGGTGCCACAGTTTTGACAAATGAAATCTAAGAGCCAATAGCGACTGAAATGTTCATCTAGACAAAAAACTAGACTGTAAACAGATGGTGTTCATGGTGCAGTGTAAACTAATAAAATGCTATGTTTCGAAGTGGGCCCCAGTCGAGATTTGGACAGACACGCACTGGCTCCGCAGCTGGACAAAAGGCCCATTTAGGAAACTCCAGGTAGCTTTCATCAGTTGGATCTTCAGCCTGAGCACTCCCTAGATACTACACACACAACACATACACAAAATGCACTGTGGGTATTTGATCTGTGCAAACAAGTACAGTTTGAAAAATGAAAAACATCGGGAGCCGTGAAGGGGGCAATATGGTCAACATAAAGTTTTAGTTGCTCCCTGTCTAGATCAAATTACGACAGGGGCGAAGAGCTAAGCACAGTTTTTGGCTTCTACAACACAAAGTAAAAACAGCTTTATTTTAGAATAGATGATAGTTTTTCGCTAGTTTAGTCCATTTTGTGCCTCTAGTTTCCCCACTTTTTGAATTTAGTTTATAGGGTATACTAGGATGCCAGGTGAGTAAAAATGGCTGCCATTACATGCCTCCAAGAACTATTTAGGAATACATTTTTTCCCGACTTTTCTAGTGGCCCTTATACATTAAGGCATTTAATGTTTTGCATAAATAGCCAATCCATTCTTGAAAATTCCTTTCAGTCATAACCTTTTACAGGAAATACACAAGAGGCAATATTTTAAATACATGACAATATTTTTTATTTTATTGGAGGGGGTTATTTTTTTTTTTTTTTTTGGGGGGGGGTGTTATATTTTGTAAATAAATTGAATGTGGCGTATTGCGTCTCTATGTGCACAAATGTGTGCATGTCTGTTATATGTGTTTTGGTGGTTCCTACATAGACCATGCTTCATACTTACATTTCAATAATTCCTTTACCGCACTTTACGATATTTAACCTTTAACAACATTTGGCCGATAAAAACATTTTTACTATTTTACTCAATTAAAAAAAATTCTGCAATGTCATTAATACAAAAACGCAAGAAAAAAGACATGTAAGCAAGATTTTTTTTTTTAAAAGTACATAATTACTGATACAAAATGAATTGTAGACAAGTCTGAAATTAACATAAAGTGTGCAATAAAGTTTAAAAATACACAGTTTGCATGCGGCTATCCTTCACAGCGGAGAGCAATGTTTTTTGTCTAAATGGTGGCGGTAATTGGGCAAGCAACTGATATACAAAAAGATACGTTTTACTGTCAATCTGCAAAGTTATCTAAGGTCAAGGCATGTGAAGATATTTGTACTAGAAGCCTGCAGGATGATAGTGTATCTTGTTTATAAATAAATAGGAAAGTAGATGTTAAACTTAAAACCAAAAAATGAATAATGTATTTCTGTAATGTGTCAAAAATACAGCATATAAATAGCTTCCTAAATTTGATTGTGAGTTAAGTTAAGATCTTGAGTAACTGCGATGGAGCGCTGACAGACAGCTCGTAGTGGCACAACAGTGGTCTGTGGCAAATAAAGCCAGACAGGATAATTACAGGGCTGCCTTATGTACTTAGTCTAACAGTAGCACATTGACTTTTACTGAAAGTTGTTTGTCATTTAAAAATACAGTTGACCTAACTTAAACCTGACTCACAATATGAAATAAAAAACTTCTAAATAACAATGCAATGGGGAGGGGCAGACAAATAATTATAATGTAATATTTTAAATGTCATGAAGTGGTCTTAAATGGGGGCAGAGACTTCAAAAAGACACTTTACTGTAAAAATAGAATGATGTTCCTTAAAAAAAAATCAATAGCCCGAACTTAAACTTTGATAATCTTAATTTATAAACCAGTGTGTTTACATCACAGCATAGTTTATTAAGACTGTTATTAAGATGTAAAATAATATGAAATAAACAACAAACAACAACAACATTTTTAAACAACACTCTGTTGATAGTCTGAAATCTAATTATATTAATTGATACAGTCCAATGTTTTAGCCCCAAATTGATCTCAAATTGACGTAGACATAGCAAAGAAAGTTTTACTGTAAAAAAAAAAAAAAAAGTTGTATGTTCCCTAAATATAACTTAAATGATCTAAACATAAACAGATAAACTGTACATTAGCTGCACATTGACCAAACAAGCAGCTGTCCTATTTAGCATCTGTCACTCTTCCTAATAATTCAAATACAACACTGTGCCTTTAGTTGCAGAAAGACTAAATATGTGTTTCTCTTACAATCTGCTCACTTGTTCTGCTGTGTTTAATGAGGGGGCTGTCGCTGCCATCTGTGAAACTCGCACCACTTCCTCAAAGAGTCTCACAAAGCAATGGGTCTCAATCAGCAGCTTGTGTGGAAGGCGAGTGAGAAATGACGGTTAGAAAGATGTATGCAGAGAAAATATGGTTGTATTCATTGAGAAAGAAATTTCAATACAGCGACGACTGGAGGTGACAAAGAATATACAGTATGTGAAAGGTGATGGAAAACTATAAGAACAAAATGCATGGATAATATGGATAATATGTGAGATATATTATCCATGAATAATCATTCTATTTTATGATCACCGACTAGGGCTGGGTACCTTTCAATCATTTTCAATTACTTGCCGTATAACAATATTATTGTTGCAAAAATGCATTTCTTAAAGATAGAATTGTCTATTATGGGAACAAAATCAACTCCAAACAAGACGATTATACTATAAGCTACACAAAAAACCCTTTTGAACAAGGCACATTTTTAAATTAATTTATGAGGCATAGCACAAAGAGTTGCACAGTATAAGAAGATAACAGACTTATTGTATGAAATAGGAGTGATTATGAATGTATACTCATATATACAGGCACATTTATGAATCCAATGTATCATTGCCTAATATTAAGTGAACCAAGACTTTCTTCCACAAAACAAATACAACATATGCTTTAAAAAATAAATAGATGTAAATTCATTGTAGGTGAAGGTGATTCCAAAAAGTTCAGTCAGTGCAAAATCACCATTGTTTTTAGGATGACTATTTAAATCTGTCCAGGTGCTACATAAAAAATAGCCACTTGGCTAAATCTGGTGTCTTTACAGAAATGTTAATTAATGAACACTGCCCCTGTTAAATAAACAAATAAAATGTAATTGGTTTTGTACTATTTTTCAATTAATCAAGCCTTATAAGCAAACACTTCTTTATTTCCCCCGTAACCAACAAGACATTGATATAAAGTTTTCGCCAAACATCATCCAATTCAAAAACATGAATTCTTGCTCATACAATTCAAAACTATAAAACACTGACAATGTGCACACATTTGGTAACGCTTTATAATAAGGTGCGTTACGAAATTATTCATAAGGTATTAAGCATAAATTATGTTTTCATAAGCCTTTATGAGTCATTTATTAACAGTTATAGATATCTTAAAAATACATTAATAAGCCATTGTACATTACAAGTGGCATATTAACACTTACAAACCTATTATAAAGAAGTTTAATTTATTAATGGCTCTTCAGCACTTTAAATAGATTTTTAAGCAATCCATAACTGTTAATAAATGTCTTGTAAAGGCTTATAAACATATATTAATCTTATTAATGACATATAAATACTTTATTAACGCACCTAATTTACCGACTGGTAGTGAGTGCAATATTGCAGTTTAATTAAGTATTTTGAGGGTTACACAAATCCAAGATTTAACTATTCTAGTGAAAGTGAACAAGTAACAACTGGATATTACAATATATAATACTAATTCTAAAGTGCAATGTATCCACAACCATACGTCATAGTTATTAATAATGTATTGATGCAAGCATACAACAGTTCAACAAGGCCAGCACTAATGAAGAAAACCTAAGTAGTAATGTAAACAATACTTTTTTTTTCTAACAAATGAATCTCTATTTCTTCCAAGGTACAGTAAGTGCAACCCTGTCATTGAACCTTTTTACTGTAGACACCGACATTGTACAGAGAAGTGAATAGGACTCAATAGAGCGACCAAGGACACATGGAGACAGCCATAATGACAAAAAATGTCAACCACTCACTGGATTAAGGGGTCAGACTATACGAGTTTGCTAATTACTTGACTAAAAAAATCGTAAAACCACTCAAATGAAAAAAGGGGTGGGCAATTTGGAAATTTAAAAAAAATTTAATGTATTAATATCTGGGAAAATCATACATTTTACTGTAACAATGCCAGTTTCCATACTAATAAAAATGAAAATAGTGATGGACACTGGTTTGGATGTACATTTCATTTGTCGTTAACATGGTTTATGAAGCAGTAGTCGTCTGTGTAAGACTAAAAATACAACGTGACCTAAACTCGCAATAAAATAACATAATATTCAATTTTTTACATATCGCCCATCCCTAAATGAAAGTGCAAAATTGTCACGTACAATATCTAGCCCCAGGTTACTATAAGTATTACATGTACAGTCCAAATAAGCCTATTAACAGCATCTGTGTCTGTGTGTGCACTGATAAAAGGTCAAGTTGTAATATAAGAACAACTGTATTTCACCTCGCCTTTGGAACACAACATATAAACACTGCCTCTTCACATGTACGCTGTTATGTTCTGTCAATGCAATGAAATCTAAAAACAGAAACATTACCACACAATACACAACTTGCAAGTTGTTGTCCATGGGAGGGATAGCTACAAAATCTCACATTTTTCCAATAATAGCCTCACATTAGGCAGCACTAGAGTGGCAGATTATATCGGGGGGTCACTGCTCCACAAATATATCCTTTTAGTCATAGTTCGAATCCTTGTTTAAAAAAAAATAGAAAGAAATATAAAATACGTTATGAGAGTAGGCAAAAAATTCACAGACCATTTCCAGTGTTTGCAAACTATAAAAGTCAGGTCAGAAAACGCTACAGGTTTGCACAATTATGGAGTTATTATGGGGAGAAAATAGGTCAACTGCTGCTTTTGGCACACATTAACCCAAAACGCACTACTTAAGCAGGTACAGTAATGATGTCTATTGTAGCGTGCGTATTTTTTCATTGTTGCGTGACCTCTTTCTGCCATTTGTGAGTAAACGGTGCCATTTGTGAGTAAACTGTGAGCACAATTTTGATACTTAAGTGAATTTTGATAGATACACCTGCAGCCAGTGCTTGAGTTGTCCAAGGTGGGTCTAAACAACGATCATTGCGCAAAACCAATGCATTTCATCAAGAGAATAAAACATGATTGCGCACGCTGAGTACTGTATTGTATTGTATAGCCTACCGATACAGTGATGCACGTGGTGAGGTGCTCAAAGTGATCCATAGAAGAGAGTCCTGTGTTTTTATTTTATCAGCAAAGTGAATGATGCATTTGAATCGTGTTACGCGAGAGCCTACGGAACTAGGCGCGTATAGACATGCAAGGATCAGCGAACTGACATTTTCTAAGGTGGTATGTGTCCTTGTTTTGACAAAGTTAACCCAGTAAAAGCGATCTGTCGGGGCAAAACCAAGACATAATTAATTATCATTGAAATTAAGCCTTTTGGCATTCGTCTAACCACTTAAGCCGTGTTTTAGTGCATTAGTGTCAGTCAAAGTTGTCCTACCTGTTCGCCTCAGCGATCCCACCTCTCTCCTCCTTTTGCAGCGAGCGCGGTCGTTCCTCGCAAGCAATCTTCCACTTTTCCGACAAAAAACTTTTCGACTCGTTTAGATAATAAGCGCAAAACCGATTAAAACTTAAAGCGTGAATAGTCTCGTTTTAGCCAGTCGCTGCTCCGTTCTCGCCTTTCTTTCTGTTATTTCCAGAGGCGTAAGGCAGAAGTTTAGTTTTATTGAAATAGTTTGACAAAAGGAGCAGATAAAGGGGGTTGTGATGCCCAGCACATCCCGGCTCGAGCGTCCGACAGTCAGTCCGACAGTCAGTCCGACGCACGTGAGATCAAAGTGCCGCTGACTCAAGCAAATGGTGCGGTCACTTCTCCTGTCTCTCCGCGATGCGTAATAAAAAAACAAAAGAACAAACTCCGCACGTCCAAATCGTCCTTGTATTCTTCAAAATACTTAAACCTGTAGGTTAAAAAGCGTATCCTCGTTGCGCGGAGTCCCGTACGCCCCGGCTACAGTAGAGTAACTGAAAACCTGCGAGTGGAGAATGAAGAAAGAGAGAGAAGCGGGGCTGAAACAACGCCGTCCTCTGCTGCCGCCGCTGCGCGAGCTCATCCCCTCCCGGTAAAAAAAAGATGATGATACGCCAAGCGAGGCAGAAACGGAATGCTGGGGGGGATCCCCTGCTGCGTCCAATCCTGACGTCTCTACCGGTGTGCCGCGTGCGTGTGTGTGTGCGTGCGTGCGGAGAGAGCGAGGATGGTGAAATTGTGGCGGCGGTGATGATGGTGAATATGGTTTGTGAGAAAGAGAAAGGGGTCAGCCGTGACTTTGAACCGTGTGCCCTCGCGGAGGCAGGTGACGGCGCGTGCAGGGCGAGGTGAGCACGCGGTTAATGAGCTGTTTTTCCTGCGAACTGTCCTCTTCCGTCTGCGCTGACACCGGTGCACTGATAAAAGGGGATACGACTTTTAACATATGCTTACCTGGAGGAGGTTAAAGTGAACCGTATACTTTCAAAAACGTGTGAAAAAAACTCAAATGAGCGAAGCAAATGCTAATCAACGAAGTAAGGGAACAATTTTTAAGACTTTCCATTGTACTCCAAACAACTAAAAACGCCTTTAGTTAACATACAGCGAAAAGGTATGGGCAGCATATTTAAAAGATGTCTACAAAAAAAGGACATTTGTTGAAATGGGATGTGCTCTTGGTGGTTATGTAGCCTAACTGCAGGAAAAAAACTGCATTTTTAGAAACAATATTAACTGAAATGTCTGACTATAAAAAGCCATGACAGTCAACAGTAAAAAATGTAAATACATGCTGTACTTCAAATTAGTACAGAACACAAAACGTATAGACACTATAAATAACAGAGCAGCAAAAACTCACATGTGAGCTGGGTCATGGGAGATGCATGTGAGTGAGAGAGTGCCTTGCTCAAGGGCACGTCAGTAGTTCAAGAGGACTCTGGTGATTCCCGACATTAACATAGCACAGGTATTTCTGTATACACAAAACAAACACCTACTGTAAATGTTCTAAAAAAATAAAATAAAATAACAATAAAGTTATAATACACAGTGCAAGTACCTCTAATTAAAAAAATACAAAAAATCTACCACTTCTAGAAATCACTTTCAATGATTCTCTTATATGGTAAATATAAACAGCAGTCGCAAACACAACCTGTTTTACCATGTGCTTTATTCAAATTGATGTTTGCAAAAATGAAATGAAATACAAAATGTATAAAATGGTCTTCAGTGAATAAAAAATTGCAAATATGTGGTTCTACGCTGTGAAGCAGGTCGTCTAGTCCGTAGACAGTTATTATGATGGCTAAATGTGTTGAGGGGTGAATGAAGTTTTATTCAACTCCCCCTTGTGTCTCCGGTGAAAAACAAGTCTTGCAAAAACAGTGTCCCTGGAAGTCTCAGATCAGGTCACAGGGTTTGTTAGGAGAACACATTGTTTTTGTAGAATGGCTAGATCTCTGCGTGTATTAGGACCAGTATTACTTTTCTCTGAAACTGTAGGGGGCGCTCCGTAAGGGGGAGTTTGGATTGATCCTTTTCCAGTGTTTGTTGCAGGTGTTAGTCATTTGTACACATATACTGTATAGCTCACGCCGTTTATATACAAGATGACCTTATAGCAATACCACTCAATGCTCACCTCTATAGTCATTTACTGCAATAATATCACTTCAGCCAGAGCAGGTTAGCACATTCACACATGGGTTATAGTCTCCACAACAAAATTATACTTATAAATCAATACTGAGAAGTGTTCTTTGCTGTCAGCAGTGAACAGGTCAAGATACATGGAGGGGGCTTGAAGAAAAAGTATATGAAGGAATATAAACAAACAGTAGAAGTGGTTCTAATAGTCAAGCATGTAACCAGAGCCTGAAGTAACCCCGAGTAAACAAAGCCAGGTTCAAAACAACTTAAGAGGCCCAAGTCATTTGTATAATATCAAAGTGCAGTTGATTGGACAAATGTAAAAAGCTAGACAAAAAAGTATTCATATATATTGCAAAAATGAGGGTCATCATATCGGCCAAACAACGATATGGAATCACGTCGGTTCGCGTCTGCAGCTTTGAACGCAATAACTCAAAAACGAATTGCCGGATCAGTTTCAATATTTGCACACAGGTGCATACCATAAAGACACCAAATCGATTTGGGTACTTCTATGATAAATATGAATTAAGTAATTACGGGCCAAAACTGTGAACGCAATAACTCAAAAGGTCTTTGCTGGATCTTTTTCAACTTAAGCACACAGGTACATATCATGAAGATGCAGAACTGGATTGAGTTTTGTACATTTTCGATTAATGAGAATTAAATAATTCACTAATTAATGTTTTGATGCACTTTTATTGAGCCAATAATCCTGCTGAACATGAACGTAATTGTGTGAATGTTGTCACATTGATCCGGGCAATTGTATACTTAATGTACATAGGCACATTACAGAGGTCAAATAAAGAATGCCTCTATAGCGCCCCCATGTTTATGACCCCTATGGGACCCACTGGGCACACTTACTTTGGCAGAGAGCAAAGAAACTTGGTACAGTGATTCTCCACAGTGTACCCAACATAAAATATTATTATGACCTCACCCTACAACAAACAGGAAGTCGGCCATTTTAGATTGAAATTGGGAGGTCAGGTATTTTTGACAGCCTCTAACGTGCACATACTTTACCCGATTAGGCTCAATACCTAATTACCCCCCGGCCCTGACCCCATCTGACCAATATGATGGCAGTTACCTCTATAGCGCCCCTATAGACTGAAAAAAGAATGTAGTTTTATGGAAATTTAGACCCTTTGGATGTTTGTCATGTCTTAATTGCCTGTTAATAATATAACAACCCTTAGAAATCACACAATATCTGATTAAGGTGCCCGTTGGTTCCAGTTGTGGCAGTAATATGGGGCCGTTTCGTCGATATACTCCTTGCTGTCGGGGACGACAGCGTAGGCCTAATTTGTATTGCTTTCAAACAGTTAGTCAGTACTTTACTTTTTTTTTTTTTTCCTTACCATGTACTATTGTTGCATGTTATTAGTACTTCATGACTATCTTAGCGAGTCTAACGGTTCTTCCGATCCAAAGCATTTTATTGCATTTTTTTGACCCTGTGTTGAATGTGCATATGACAAATAAACTGAAACCTGAAACCTGAGTAGTTGTGTACTATTTGGCCGTTTTACTCTTAACATTATTTTGAAGTAACAGTAATTTTACTAAAATAATAAAAGTCAAATAAATAAAGTAAAAATATTGGCTATTGTACCCAACTACTGTGCAGCTAAATAAACATCATGCCCCTCTCCACTTGACAATCCCCCAACATTTTCACAGTATTTACACACTTTTACCGGGAACAGCTAGAGGTAATATCTGCTGACTTGCTCAGAGTGTTAGAAGATGGTACAAAATATTTATCTCACTGTTTCTGTCTTCTACAGAGTGTTCTCTCAGTGTGAGTGACAGAGCAGACGTGGTGCTCCTTCTAAATGGATTCACCAGAATCAGTTCAGAAAACTTCAGCAAAGTGCGAGCTTTTCTGGACTCTCTGGTCACCTTCTTTGGTGGAGTGGGTCTTAGTACAGTCCAGGTCAGTCTGGTGCAGAACACTGAAGAACCTCACCCTGAGTTTTACCTTTACACTTATGGAAATGTATCTTCCATGGTCACTGCTGTGTGGACGTTCCCATACCGTGGAGGGTCAACATTCATCCAGCCAGCTCTGCAGTATATTGGGAGGAACATTTACCAATCAAATCGCGGCGCTAGAGTCTACGCCCATAAAGTCCTGATAATTATCACAGATGACTTCATAAGCGGTACTTTCAAACATTCTGCCACAATTCTTCGAGAATATGATGAAGTTGAGATTTTTGCAGCTGGAGTTAAAGATGCAAGTCAGATTCAGTTAAAGTTCACTGTGACTCATCCACCAGAAAACCACATCTTCACTGGGGAAGACTATGATGATTTGTTTAAGATTTTAAAAGAATTAACTCACTCAGTTTGTATCGGCATCAAAAAGAAGCTGGGTAAGTAAACAAGAACTAGAAATGGAAAGTCGCTAGATAATTACGTTAGCAGTTTACGTTAGTTTTAGAACTATTGATTTTTCTTTATCAGTAACTACTCAAGTGTTGTTTAAGAGGACTATAGTGAATAAGAATGAGCTGAAGTGGTTCCACAGACAAAACACAGCAATGCTCCCCTTATAGACGCATGTGGTTTATTTATGTAACTAGCCCTAGGACAAAACAAATTAAGTCTAAAATTGGACTAAATCTTAATCCAAACCACATCTTTTTAAAGCTAGTCTTTACTATTCTTGAATTTCTCTCCATTCTCCAGGCATGGTATGGCCCACATTTTTGAGGTTCTTTAAGATCCGCTCGAGAAGTGTTCAGGTCTCGTGGGAAATCGACAGCACTGATGTGGAAGAGTTTATGGTGACAATAAATAAGGCAAATTCAGATTTTAAACCAAAAGAAGTCATCATTCCAGGGCACCATGGTACCACAGAGCTCACCCACCTCGACTCTCAGACCAAGTACAACATCAAAGTCTATGCCCTGTACAACAAGGCACTGAGTATGCCTGCGACCGCAGTCCTGACCACTCCTGAAGGTACGCTACATTGTTGGGTATCAAAGCCTATTTTGTGTTTTTTGTTTTTATTTTTTACTAGGATGATCACAGCAACATATTTTTTTTTTAATTCTCTTTGTTTTATTTGGACATATTTTTACATATATTTTTACATATGTTGTTACTAAAAACTACCCAGACATGGTTTGAACTAAATCCTCTTGACCTAAAGATTTAAACATGCTGTTTGCCCTGCAGACTCAGTCAAGCTGCTCCATGGACCCAGCCAATGCTCTGGATCCCTGGAGGTGCTGATGGATCAGTCTTGGACCAGCGTGTGTAAGGAGGGCTTTAGTCGGACCGAGGCTAAGGTGGTCTGCCGGGAGCTGGACTGTGGGCCTGTGTCTGACCTCCAGGGTGCACTGTTCACAGAGGGAAGGCCTGTGGGGAAGTCCTTACAGTGTGAGGGCCATGAGGCGGAGCTTAAGGAGTGTGAAAGCTTTGACACTCGCTGTTCATCTGTTGCCAACCTCACCTGCGCAGGTAAACGGGGTGAGCCATATAGCATCACATCCTTTGACTGGTAAAACGTGAATAAATAAAATAAAATACACAGTGTGTCCACAAACGTGAATTTGAGAGACCTTTACTTTCACTCTGGTCTGGGGATTATTGGCTCAATGAAAAGTGCATCAAAACATTAATTTGTGAATTATTTAATTATCATTAATTGTAGATGTACCAAACTCAATCCAGTTCTGCATCTTCATGATATGTACCTGTGTGCAACAGTTGAAAAAGATCCAGCCAAGGCTTTTTGGACACGGACCGACGTGATTCCATAATATCGTAATTTCGCCGATATAATTATTATGAAAATTAAGAAAAAACAGATTATACCAAGTCTAAAATAGAACTAAACCAGGTCTGAATCATGGCTAAACTAGAATTTGAGTGAAAAGCGCTATAGAAAACGGATGCATTATTATTGTTACTATTATATTCCATGCCTTGACATGCTGTGGACTGGTCATCTGTCTGATATAAAAAAAAATGCATGAGCTTGACAAAGTAAGGGTTTTAAATGGGTAGTTTGAATGATACAGCTTACAGTTACAGTTGTCCTTATGCCTATACTGATGGCCGGTATGGACTGTCCACCTGTGTCAGCCCATCTCTCTCTCTCTCTCTCTCTCTCGCTC
>JAVQKC010017999.1:0-34281 GCA_036025475.1 Philypnodon macrostomus
AAAGAGATAAGTAACAGGTTTCAGGTTTCAGTTTATTTGTCATATGCACATTCAACACAGGGTCAGAAAATGCAATGAAATGCTTTGGATTGGAAGAACCGTTAGACTCGCTAAGATACTCATGAAGTACTAGTAGCATGCAGTAATAGTACATGGTAAAAAAGTGTGCAAAAAGAGATAAGTGACAATATAATAAACATATAATAATAATAATAATAAAGTACAATAATAAAAAGAGAAAAATACAAAGGTGCAGTTGGATTTAAGTAAAGTAAGTATTTCACAGGTGGTAAAATACTTATACAGATGAATTTTGTATTGCACATGATATAGTATTGCACATACTTGATACATACATTCAAATAGTGCAGCAGCAGTAAACATATTACGTAAAGTGATTTAGTGCAGTATTATTGAGAGTATTGTTGGGAGCATTATTAAGAGTTCAGTAGTCTGACAGCTTGGGGGTAGTAACTGTCTCTGAGTCTTTTAGTGCGTGCTGGAAGGTTCCTGTATCGTCTACCAGAGGGTAGCGGACGGAACAGTCCTTGTGCTGGATGAGTAGGGTCCTTAGTGATGCTGCGTGCCTTATGCAGACCCCTGCTGTGTTGAGTTATAAAGCTTAATAAACCAGCTTCCAGTCCCATCTAATTCCTGGTTTATCCAAGTTTTTCTAAATGCTGCCATGACTAGGCATGATAATTGGTGGAACATTTATCTTTTGCCAACATCATATCTGTGAACTCTCATTTCCCTCTTAAGAATTCTCCCAGACGGTTACTCCTATCTCCATCTCCATCACTATCTCCATCTCTTTTCTGGATCTTTTACTGCCTCTTCAAAAGCCTTCCTTACCTCGCCTCTGCCCCACAAATATAGAACCACATGCTTTCAGCTTCCAGGATTTTTGAGTTTGAAGTGTTGTGGAATAGCTATTTGTTTATCTCAGCGTACATCTGTCGCCTTTGCTGGCAAACAGACTTACTTTGAGAGCCCTTACCTTCGTTTGACTCGAAGATAAAAAGACATACATATATGGTGGGTGCAAGGTGTTATTGTATTACTTCTATCATGTAAGAATATACATGGTGACCAGACGTCCCACTTTCCCCAAACATGTGCTCTTTTTGAGCTGTTAAAAAATGTGTCTCTAAATTTTTAAATCTGAATTGTTCACCATCAGACTTCGTTGTTGTGTGCTCTGTACATTCTCCCTATTGCAATGTAGCGTCCCACAACCAGAACATAATGTGTTAATTCTACATTTCCACTTCAGCGTTTGACGACCTGACGCTCTCGAAATCTCTCCCTGAACGGAAGTGGAGACTGGGCCCTTTTTGAGAAATAAATTAGAAAAATGCATTTGTCTCTGGCTGCCATTAATAGTTTGATAATGCTGCATGCACAGATTTAGTCACTTGTAAAGAGCAGGATGCAGATCGTACATTTTCATGACTTAACACATAAAGCTAATACAACTCAACTGCCTAAGAAATGAGGGAAACTATATACTACATGCGTTTGTTTTATTGTGTTATGTTGAACACGTGTGGCGAAATCAGCCTGTTTCTGCACTGCAAATTCAACAATTACCTACAGAAATCACATGCATATTTAAATTATCAGAATATTTTTTATTGCCATTCTTTGAGAATACAACATAATTATAAACAGGCTTCACACATTTCTGTCTCTACAAGAGTGGACATGATTGAACACTTTTTTTTTTTTTGCATTTTCTATTTGCATTTATATACCTGACTTTTGACCATATCACAAAAAAATACATACACATGTCACGTCTGCTTACCGGGGCATAAGAAAACAGTTATTAATAATTTATGACACCACAGTGTGTTTTTTAGGCCTGGTTCACAAAAGCTCAACATAATACTATTGCCAGCCTTCTTCACAGCCTTCTTCAGAGCCTTCTTCAGAGCCTTCTTCACAGCCTTCTTCGCAGCCATCTTTGCAGCCTTCTTCGCAGCCTTCTTTGCAGCCTTCTTCGCAGCCTTCTTTGCAGCCTTCTTCAGAGCCTTCTTCAGAGCCTTCTTCGCAGCCTTCTTTGCAGCCTTCTTCGCAGCCTTCTTCAGAGCCTTCTTCAGAGCCTTCTTCGCAGCCTTCTTCGCAGCCTTCTTCGCAGCCTTCTTCAGAGCCTTCTTCGCAGCCTTCTTCGCAGCCTTCTTCTTTCTGATAAAAAATCTGTTCAATTATGGCTCCACACAATTGCACAATATAACAATTTAAATAATTGAGATAAAAAACAATGCCTTAGACCTACACATATTTTGAATTGTGTCATAGAGAGTAAAATAATAATTTTTTAAATAATTTAATTACTAATTTAATAGCTTGTGCTAATATTAAATTCCATGCTTCAACAAAACAACAGCAAACAACAAATAAGGCCAATTGTGATGATGTATTTTACTGGTGATTAACCAAAAGTGAGGCAAAAATAACAATACCATGTGTGTTCCAGTCTGTAGAGTCAGTGGTGTAAGCGTGTGCGTGGTTCTGTTCAAGATGTACTGGGTGCAGTGTTTTATAATGTAAACTAAACTAAAGGTACAACAAAGGACGAGGTGCAGCACGCGCAGGGTGCGGCCCGGGAGCAGAGAGCACGGGGTCGGCAGCAGGCGGGTCTTTTGTACCGGCAGTGCGTCGGGCCCTTGACGCACGCGCAGCCAGGTCCACTCCAGCTTCACCTGCACACATGCATAATCACAGAACACGGCCACACGGAGGAAGGGGCCGTGACAATTATGACCTAAATAATTTATATTGTCATGTTTTCCATAATCAAGCAAACCTACCTGAGACTTCCATGAACAGGTAAATCTGGTTCTTGAAATGCTGAACGAAGCTTTATTCACCCCACACCAACTCAAACGACTCTTTAATATATTCCAACATATTGCAAAACTAAGAGTAAATTTAAAACTCACTTCACTTTTTGTTTCTCCAAAGTGGATTAGGAAGTTCTCCAAAGTGAATCACCAACCGGCACAACTTTCCTTTGACACAAACATTAAGCACATTTTACGAGCGTCGGAAGCGGGCCGGCCGGCAATCTATTCAATCACGCTTTTTATTCAAGCAGCCATTGTTTGCAGAAGCGGAGCGAATCAATAATTTTGTGATTGTAACTGCCCCGGAGGGAGGATAAGATAAGAATCTGCTATCCATAATGAGCCACTACACAGAAGAGTACAGAAGAAGCTGAGGACAGAGGAGGTTCAAGATACATCAGATTATTAACGCTTTCTGAGAGGCAAACTTTACAAATGTAATGTATTTATAGACGTATTAGTGGAGTTTTATGCTAATGTTTCACTGAAGGACAAGCTGTGTCTTTAGTTGTTATTGGGGGTGTGCATCTTAAAGATTTCACATTTGTACCGAAAAGTGCTCTATATAAATTGATAGTTGGCATTTAGTTGGTTGGTACCAATAGCTTTGTCTTTGTTCTCCTCATTTTTCAAGCTTTAATCACCCCACACCAACTCATTCAGTCATCACATTGACCAAGAAGCTGTTTATTTAAAGTGGAACTAAACACCTGGGTCAGATCCAAAGTAAACCCACAGCCAAATGCTCCACAAATGGGCAGTGCCTGGTAGAGACGAGGCTGGTGAAGGTTTGGGGTGAATGTGGTGTGAGCCATGCTCTCAGATCAACCTCCTGATTCACTACAGGTGTGTGTCTGAATGAAACAAGGGCCTGCATGTACCATTTTTAACCAATAGGATTTTTTTTACTGCAGTACCACGGTTTAACCTGAAGGGTGTTCACGTTGCTTCAGGGTTTAGTTACTCTTTAAGGTAAAACTATGTTGCCCTTAACTTTGTGGGTGCCTAATACCCATAAAAGCCTGCACATTTCAAAGCAATCCAGACTGAGCCAGTAAGCGCTTTAGAAAAAGTGCAACAATACACTTTCTATGGATTTTCTCTGTGTTTGTCAAGCTTCACACCTGCCCACTTCACAGATTACTGCACTGCAAAATTTGACGTACTTAAATCTCAAGGCTGTACATTAAGTTGATAGAAACCAATAATGAACTCTTATCACTACCTGGATTGTTCAGTTAAGGGGCTTTGTATAAGGTGTTAAATGTGTCAAATTGCCCCCATGAAAATAAGCCTGAATGGTTCTTAGTCAGTGTGTGTGTCTCTAAGTATTATCTCAATCTTCTTGTACCCCACCTAAGGCCCATAGTTTCTGGGAAAGGCTCATAAACAGTTAAACAGTAAACATCAAGACCATACCTGACTTTTACATGTTCACTAACAAACTTGGTTGAAGACAAACCACAACTGCTCTCATTTTTAAATATGTGATGATTTGGTGTAAATATATAGATTTATTTATACTGCAAGATATTGATGTTTTATATTTGTGATAATGTTAGTATTTTAAGAATGAACTAGATTGTGTTATATAATTATAATTGGTAGAAAAGCTCAACCAGAGACAGGAGTCGAGAATTAGCTTTTGTTTATTTGCATTGTCCCTGTCAAATAAATACATAAATAAATGAAATGTTTTTAAATCACTTAAGCATTTTTAGGTAACGTTTTCTCATTTTACAGTGTGTGGTGCAGTTTCAGCTCTGATGGGCCCCCCTCCCTAATGCCCCTCCACTCCTCCCATCCTTACATTCTCTACACTTAGGCTCTGTGGCAATCTGCAATAGTGCTGTGCTGGCTTCTTTATTGGCTAAACTGTTGGCTTCATTCTCTCCCTCTCCCGTTCCTTCCCTACATTATCTGCAAACCTCGCTCGGCCAGAATTATTGATTTATCCCAGGGCATTATTGACAGGTGCCTCATCGCTGCCAGCTCTCGGGCCAAAAGAGAATCTTGGTTGGTTTCATTTCTACACATTATATGCAAAGCCCCTTAAGTAAACGTTCTACATTGGGAAGTTATGACCAATAAAGATTATGAAGATTATAAAGAGTTGCATTGTTCCCCATTAGTAGTTGAGTTTTTGAGAGCCCTCACAAAATCTGATTTGATGTTGCTGCATATAGAGGCCATTGCAATACTGAAGTAACTACTATTGGTCAAAGCAGTTATCCACAAACTTGGATTTGATGTTGCTGTAGAGGCCAGGGGAGGGACTAAAGTCAAATTGGGTCAGATAATACATTTGAAAATATTCTTAACAATTTCTTACTTTGGAAAACTTCCTGATTACAGTTTTAAGGCAATAAGATAAAGTGGAAATTTACAGTGTATCATTGGCACCATGAATGAAGTGGAGGCCCAGCAGGATCAGCTCCATGTCTGAATTAGTCCAGGCCAATAACAAACACCAGCTCCTCTGTCGGGGTGAAGATAGGTATCGATCACATATTGACTGACCGGCTCCTTGTTAAAGGATCTCAGAGTTGAGGCCTGCAGGCTGTGGCCTAAAGTTGCTGACTCGGATGGACAGCTAAGTGTGTGTTCACCAGGAGCGTAACATCAGGCAGTGCAGTGAGGGTCTGGGGCCCAGGAGGTGGAAGGGCCCCATATTCAAAATAATCCTGTATATTCCATCCATCCATCCATTTTCTTCCGTTTGTCCGAAACCGGGTCGCGGAGGCAGCAGTCTAAGCAGGGAACTCCCGCCTTCGACCACTGCCCGATCCACATTGCACCAGTTCTTTATGGTACCTCCACCTGGTGGGGGGGTCCACGGGAGGGCCTGAC
Organism: Philypnodon macrostomus; assembly: GCA_036025475.1. Classification (NCBI taxonomy): domain Eukaryota; kingdom Metazoa; phylum Chordata; class Actinopteri; order Gobiiformes; family Eleotridae; genus Philypnodon; species Philypnodon macrostomus. Next base: position 5,703 of record JAVQKC010017999.1, read on the forward strand.
AGCGTGTGCACGGGCGGGGACTCGAACCACCGACCCTAAATATGTCAATTTTGCAACAAAGTGTCTCATTTTTTTTTATTTAATTAATTTGTTTTTTAATGATGCTTAATTAATGAAGCTTTTTTTGAGCATATGTGAATTCAGTTAAAGGGATGAATATGTCTTTTCTTGGGGGCCCCATTCTGAAATCCCACTAGTACTATCTCGAATATTAGCAATTTGTAATCCATTTTTTTTATTTGAACCAAATAGATTTCAATATATGCTTTGTCTATATATAATTTAATGTATACATAAATAACCTGTTTACAAGCCCCACCCACCAGTTGAGAATAGCACCTTTTAACTGTACACACACTCACAGGCTTTTCCAACTTATTGATCACGTATCGATCGAGCGCTCCTGGTTGAACAGATCTGTAGATGAGGCCTGCGGGCTGTGGGCTAAAGTTGCTGACTCCTCTCTACTACTCCGAGCCAAGTGTGTGTACGCTCAGATACACACCCGGGCTGATGAGTTGAATGTATGGGTGAGCTGAGGCCATTGAGATGGGGCCTTGTTGTGTGAAGAGGATGTAGTACTGAGATATGCAGACAGACAATCATTATAGGGAGTTGATCATTAGCAACAAGTCAACAACAAATCAATAAATAATCAATTGAATTATCTGCCTATATGCTCAATAAAGTGAAGGTTATGCTCAAATTGTTGAACTTTTGGCTTCTCTTTTTCACGGTTCACACCCAACAATTATAATCTACACTCTTTCCATAAGGAGCCCATGTACATAAGTGGCACCCTCATGTGATAAATTGTGTTGAGCAGCTCATGTCATCTTGTGTCCCTCCACCCTCCTGATCCATGGAGTTATTTCAAAGTGAATCAAATGGGATTTGACAGTGAATTAGGCCTGGAATGATTAAACATCTCCTCATATTAGGGCTTTATGAAGATGTAATGATCTCATTAACAATAGGTCCGCCTGTGTGCTTGTTGGTTCGTTAATATCCAATCACATGCAGCCTCCTTGACCCCTGGATCCGTAACCCAGCTGACCTGTCCCGACTGGGGTCACCTCCCTGATGCCCATGTAATTGGACATGGGTGCAGGAAGTGGCCCGTCAGCTGTGGGGTGTAATTGGTTGATAGGACGGCGCCAGGCGGCCAATCAGAGGTCAGATATAATGATTATGGGGTGTGACGGCCGGGCAGGTGTGAATTGATGAGCGTTAATGTGATTTTTGATTAGTTTGTGGATGGGACTGGGGAAAGAGGGGAGGGCACTGGGCTGCGCAGACAGATGGGAGCGCTCTGCTAATGGGACACATGCTAAATGGGCTAAATGGACGGGATAAAATAAACAGTGTTCCCGTGGAAACTAAAGGAGTGTGCTTACAGTAATGTGTGTTTAGAGAGCAAATGTATACAAGGCCAGAGTGTTCAATGAAAAGCCAAAATTATAATAGACCCACTTTCAGATGCGCTTTCTATCAACATACATAGTGATTTACATTGTTGTATCCAGGTGTGCAGGGCTGTAGCTTATTTTGACAATTACCAGTTAATTGCTACGCACAAAACATCACATTTATTCCACACACGGACTCCACATATGCATGTATCGGACGCCGCTAGCTTCCATCTCTTCATTGACTCCTAACACCGCCCTTCTCCAACCCGCATGCGGTTAAGGGTTTTCCAGACTTCCCAGGGTTGGTCGTGTCCGGTAGCGAGGCATTCATCGGGGGTGATGCCACTCTGCCTCCATTGGGCTGTCTGGCTGCCGGGGCTGCACCAGCGCTTCTGCCACTCGGTGGTCCTGGTGATCAGGTCATGATATGGTAAGAGATGCTTTAAACCTATAGTCCTGGGTTAGCTCTTGGGAAATCTTGGATTGTCCAGTCATGTTTTTTTATTTTATTTCTTGGTTTAGGCAAGGGTTTTGTTCTGGTTTTAGGCCTGAATTAGACTCACATTAGTTGAGTTTAGTTCCAGTTGTGTTCTGGATCAGTCCTTGTTTCCTTCTCATTTAGATATGGTTTACAGTAGTTATTCTTGAATTTAGCCCTGATTTAGGCTCAGATTATTTTTGGTTTAGCCCTGGAATATTCCCAATTTAGACCTAGTTATAATCTGGTTAGCTGTAGTAATTTAGCTTTGTAGGTTTGTTTAGACTTAACTCAAAATCAGATTTTCCAAGCTTTCTCAAAAATATTGTTTCTGCTGTCTGGACAGTGGTCCCTAGTTAACAGATACAGTATATACCAAACACATAATAGAACAATCCCACATAAGTTGAGATGGAAGAAATAAACAGCATTGCTCAGTGGCTCTTTCCTTGGTGGCTCATCGTTGCTATACGCTCTTTCCTTGGCGGGGTCTCCAGCTGTGACTGAGGCAGAACTAATGCAGTTAGTGGAGGAAGTCTCACAGACAGCCACTGTTTCTGTACCTGCTCTGTTTAAGCCCGCACCACCCCCCTCCGCTCCTGTCCCATCAATTTCCTTGGCGCTAATGGCTAAACATGTCTGGAAGCGGTAACAGGACGTCTCATTGACACAAACATGAAAGATTTCTTCCTTCAGATATGTATGGTGAATTGGGAGTTTAGTCATGAACCAAACGGATTTTTCAAATGTGTAAAGAAAAAAATGAATGAAGTGTGGCAGACTGTGGGTCATTTACTGCCCTGGTTTGAAATCTAGGCCAAGGGTTATAGCATGGTTCTCAGACAAAGGCTTTTGGAAAAGAGCCAAAGAGATTTTTTAAAGGATGCAGCCCTGAACCTTCCGTGGAGTCTGCTAAGTTCCCTGTTGTTTAGTTCCATGCTCAGATTTTCTGGGGGGTAGTGCTATGAATGCAACATACTCTCAAAGAAATGTAGGTGGGGGGTTTCTGTGTGGTTAAAGCAGCAACCAGTGGCACTGAAGGGTGTGTCAAAGCTGAAAAAACACATTTTCACCAATAGTTCTAACTAAACTACTATGCTTTTTTATTTCACTTGTGGCTACCATTCTGTGCCTACATTCACTCCTGACCGCAACAATCACAGTCACACTAACACATTTTACATGGGCATGTTGTATGGACTATCTTGCCCAGGGACACAACAACGATATGTGCTCAAATCAATTGAATCACCACGTGTCAATGACTTTAAATAAGTGGTATTTTTAATATGAGAAACATGGCTACTATGACACTTTCACAGTATCTAGGAAAAAGCACATACCTTGAAACACCAACCAAATGGAGAAAAATCCTCTTCCTTATTTATGATCTCAGAGCTAAATCCATAAGGCTGTCTCATGTGACAAAAACTTGGAACTGCACTCTTCCTCATACACCTTTACCAGGAATTTATTTTCAGTCTGACAATCCGTTCAGCTGTGGACACGTATTTATCACACGGTGTGCTTCTGTCTGAGTACGCTAACAAATCACTGAGGAAGCAGCTCTAATTAATGGCTTATAGCACGTGAGACAAAATGAGTGTTTCCTCACCCCATTAGCATTTATGATAAATACCTGTCCAAGTGCTGCTCAAGACGTCCCACATTAAACATCATTTAATGGCGTCACTGTGGTGCAGCCAGTGTGTGATTCTGCCACATTTTGTCTAGGTGGTATGGATGTTTTTATTATAAATGGATTTTATCTTTTGCCAAAATATCTCGATATAAAAAGACAGAGATGATCCACAATGGGGTATTCATATTACTCATTGTATTAAGGAAATGCCATTCACCCTTTGTGGGACAAATAAAGGTTTTCTTATCTTTCCTTATTGTTTGTACCAAAAAGGAGTCCAATGTGTACAATGGAGGCCAAGCATTTAGTTTTATTTCATTTATGCCCATTGCTGATACAAAGTCATTTTCTTCTGCCATATACTCAAAAAGAAATGAAATGATAGGTAAGGTAAGCTTCCAAAATTTGTTTGGCAATACGACTCATCTGTTTGAGTGGCAAGCTCATAATGAAAAGCAAATCATGTTCGGATCTATTTCTTGCCCAATAACTTTAAAAAAATGTTATTACTGCACTGTTTAAATAAAATCAAAATGACCAAGCAAAATCTCATTTTGAGTGCAAAAATGCTGGAAGAAGAAATGTAGCATGTTGCAAAAAATTCTATTTGTATGGGCCTTAAGCAGCAGTCCCTGACTCAGAAAATATCACAAATTCGATGCCTGATCCAAGTTCGTCAATTTAATCAAATCTGTTTTCAAAATGGCATGAGGCAAAGGCTTCAATGCAGAGTGCTAAGCAAAAATGGTAAATAACCAAGCAGGCAGGAAATAGCTATACATTTTCTGGTCCGGAGTTTCAATGAGACAATCAATACATGAATACCAAATACACTGTACACAAGGGTTTGCCCCATCATAAAGAAACAATGTGCCAATAACAATATGTCTGCCTACTGTTTTCATCAAACAGACAGAACGCCTTTCGGCCAAATGCAGAAAAGAAAGACACACAAATTACAGTATGTCAATGCGTAGCCTGAAGGGATCCATAAGAACAAAACCAATAGCCTGATTGTGAAAAGCTGCTCACCACATAAGACTTTAAAGAGACTCTATTATGCTAATGTGCGTATACCAGGCTATGAGCTTCCCACCATGTTGTGTTTTTTTTATCCTGGTGAAAAACATCCCCGAGGTTTTTTCTCTGTTTCATTCATGCTTGTTAGTGGAATCCTGTATACTGAGACACTAACATTCTCAGGAGCAGACACACTCATTCCATTCATGAGAAAACATTGCAAAACTGTTCATTGTTTGCACTGACTGTAGTACTGATGTGGGCGTGACTAGTAGGGGGAAAGAGGGCCTTAAAAAGCTAAATAAATATTGCATATAACTTGCATAAAAATTGTAAAATGTTCTTATGGAAAATAAATCAAAATGCTTGCATAATATTGCCCTTATACCGATACATATTTATTAATAGACGGTTGGCCACTTTTCCGGTGATTAGCTTCATGAGTTCCATGGCAATTCACAGTGCTCTCTATAACATAAGCATTCATTTTCTGAAATTAATTAGCTTAAATTAGATGTCAAAACCGTTAATTATTATGATAAATGTTTTTATTGCAATAATACTGAGAGGAATTAGAACAATGTTAAATCGGGGTGCACACACTCAATGTAGAGTTGTCAGAGAGAGTAATGTGTATAATTCATTTCATGGGAACAAAAATACCCACAGATTTAATAGCGAGGACTGAGCAGTATGAATGTGTCTGTAAATGCAACTCATCTTCCTTTGTCGTAAGGAGAAGTTCTCAAGTCGGATGTATTTGCCTTGCCTCTGCTGCTGCTGCGTACTGGAGCGAGCTTTGAATAGAAATGAAGACAAAGCCCTCTCAGAGCAAAGCTATAAATTGATAATAAAGTATGGGACTTCTGACAACACTGATAGTGAGATGTACAGTGAGCCATTCTCATGTTTACTTGAGCGTGACAGTGTCATTCACGGTTTTGATGACACACCAGGAAAAAAACAAACACATAACATTGTCTATTATACATTTCATGGGTTTCTTTTCTGAGGAGATACTTCTCTGATTTCACAGTGGCAGAGCGAGTAGCACTCCTGACAGAAAGAAAGGTTGTGGGTTTGATCCTTGGTCTGTGCATGTCTCTGTGTCAGTGTGTGTGTAAATAGCTAGTTTACAGCATGTACCCAACCAAAAGCCCACTAGGTTGCAATATCTCCTGGCTCCCAGAGGTGGGTAGAGGAGCCAATCATTTTACTCAAGTAAGAGTACAGTTACTTCAAAATAATGTTACTCAAGTAAAAGTAAAAAGTACTTTTTCACATAATTACTCGAGTAAGAGTAGAAAAGTACTGGTGAAAAAACTACTCAAGTCCTGAGTAACTGTTTGAGCGTAATGTCAGATTATCTGTTGAATTTTGTGGTAATTTGGCAAAACATAAAATAATAAAATAAATAAGAAACTGATTTGGATATCGTCTCTATCTTGGGCAGTATAGACTGAGCAAAGTAAAACTGACCTGCAGTTTCTTCCGCAGAGACTAACTCTGTATACTGGTTGTGCATTCCTCCGGATTTCAACAGAATTTCTTATTTTTATACTAAGTGCATCATGTGTCGTGATATGTTATTTTAAATGGTGATTCATTGTGTGATTTAAGATATGACTCACCATAACAAATTACACATGGAATGGATAAACTCATTACAAAAATATCTATAGAAATCTGTCATTTAAGAGAAAAACAACCGTACGAGTGGAATAATAATAAAAATGATAATAATAATGATGATAATAATAATAATGATATAATAATAATAATAATAATAATAATAATAATATAATTTTGCCAGTAGGTACACTCCGGACCTCAAACTATTTTGTTTTTTCATGTGTTAAATTATGAATCACATACTGAATTTACAGATTATGTGCAAATTATATTAAACAAGTTGATATCCCTAATGGTTGGATCAATTTATGAAACATTTTACTTTGGTAAAATCGTTCGAAATGATCCTAAGCATTTATATTTGGTTGACCTCTGCCCAGTGACCCACAAACCATGATCCATCTGTATAGGAACCAAAAAACACAGAAGTCGCATTACTAATCTAATTTCTTACAAAGAAATTGAATGTAAAAAACACAATACACAGTTTGCTCTCTGAATGACCACTGCTGTTCAGTCTATTAAGGTCAATTAGTCCACCTTCACCTGACTCTCACCATCGTATCCACAGGCACAAGCTGTCAAATGCTTTTCTTGTTAGCTTTACACTCAAAAGTCCTTAAAGTGTTACCTTGTCAGACGTACCCTTGAATTGATTGACAGCTCTAAATTGTTGTGCTGTCCATTATGACTGCTTAGATGGCATCTAAGTGGCTTGTTCATGTACAATGCAGCAGTTATGTGGCATACTTTCAGAGTTTATGTTGTAGCCTGATACATTATGTAGTCATATTTGTCTTAGGAATGGCTCCAGGATCCGTTGCTAAAAAGCCTCATTTGTAAGTTAAGCAGAAAATGAAAGATGGCAAATGCTCCTTAAACAGACTGCAATTAACCAATGCAATTACTTTTTGGGGGGGCAGCAAGTTATTCACATATGGTTGTCCACTTTATTAGGTAGAGTAGCGTATGAGCTGAAATGACTAATATGCATCAAGATGATTTTAGCATGCATATGTAAGCAAGAAAAAACATTCTGACATTTAAACCAAGCTTCAGACACAACAACTTTAATGTCATGGGAAACATTGAACTGAAAATTGACCAAAACATGCCTGTATTTTGGAGAAATTGGCACTGCCTCCTGTTGTGTGATCATTTTCCCAGCAGTCATCCATGGTTCTATATGACTCCGACTAAATGCCTATGTTGGACAAAATGTTAGCCAAAAAAAAACACAAAAAATGATGATTGTTGACATGTTTATGTGAATGTGAGAGAGACTAATTTAAAGGTCATTGTCCTGGCCAGAGCTATGGAGTGTGTATCATGCACAGCCTGACCCAGCATAAAGCCAAAGCAATTAAAGGCACGCCACGGATGGGCAAATCGACACACCACAGCAGCAGAGAGATCCAACATGGCCCCGCGGTCGCTGTGAGTAAACACAGGCTGAAGCAGAGGCACAGGCGACTGGCACTAAGAGGGGGAATAGGTTATGCAAATGACCCTGGTCTCCGATAGAAGAGAGTCAATGGAGTTCCTCAGCACTGACGGGAGCAGAAAGTTAACTACACAAACAAGTGATTGGAGCTGTGAACCCATTCTCTCCACACTCAGTCTGAGTTTTCAGCCAGGCTTTAACTAAGCATCCACTGGTGTCTCGCAGATAAGCCTTTGACCTGTTGAAAAACAATGTTGAACAGCCGTGGAATTGCACCTTTGATTTGTCTACCTGTATCGTGTTGTGTCATACGGTATATTCCACATAAAACGCATGGTTGATTTCCAATTGTAGCCAAAAATATGCTTGTTACACATGGAAAACACTAAAGGCATTCTAGCACAGAAATTCTGATAACTTAAATGCCGAGGTGGATAGTTACATTTACTCAGTAACATTTACTCAGTTACATTTACTCAGTTACATTTTCTCAGTTACATTTACTCAGTCACATTTACTTGAGTAACTTTTTTAATAAATGGTACTCCATAGAGTAGCTTTACTGCACAATACTTTTTACTTTTACTTGAGCAATAATATTTTGAAGTAACTGTACTCTTACTTGAGTAAAATCTTGGAAACCTAGAAAGAGTACTATGTAAGAACAGCTTTATGTGTTTCTTGTGCCTTAAATAAAAAAAACTATATTATTGAAACTTTTCCTTTATCTTTTGAAATTTGTATACAGTATATATATTTTGTTTGCCCGATTACCACAAAATCAAACAAATAATCTGGCATTATGCTCAGTTACTCAGGACTTGAGTAGTTTTTTTCACCAGTACTTTTCTACTCTTACTGGAGTAATTATGTGTGTACTTTTTACTTGAGTAATTTTATTTTGAAGTAACGGTACTCTTACTTGAGTATAATGATTGGCTTCTCTACCCACCTCTGCTTAAATGCTATATCGTATGCGGCTAAGTGACGTAGCAGTTTACTATAGATGGCTCTTAGGATAATGTGATGTGATCTTAGTGTTCAATGTAGTGCTAACAGTCAGTATAAACACAGGTTATCATATGCCAAATGAATCTTCAAAACTCTTATACTTAGGTGTAGCGGGAGTAATACTATAGATTTTTTACAGGCTTTTGCACCCAGACACCAATTTCTTCAGTGATATCCACAACAGCAAGAGGCACCCACTCAAGTTTATTACAAGCACATCTTGCAGAGTGTGTTTTTATATTACATTGACCTATCAGTTTCTTAACTCTTCCATCCAACTCGACAAACCGTGTTATCTGGGTCTTAAGTATGCAGCTGACTTGAGAGGGATCGACAGGACGGCTGGGGTATGCACGGCTATATTTTCGTGCCATTCTGGTGGGAGAGACTTGGCCTGGTTTTCAAAGCCCGGTGCCAGATGGCGGGAGCCGCGGCAAAGGAGGAGGGGAAAAAAAAAAAGAAAGAAAACAAGCTTGACTCCATAATGCCAAGAGCAGATGAGAAGACATAACCTAAATCACATACACAGTTACGCGCACACTAGCTTTGGTTCGAGCTTTCCTGATCTCGACTTCAAAAGGCCATTTTCGGAGGCGTTCTTTTTGCGGGGAATATAGGCAACATGTGCAGTATACAATAAACATAGGCGTCTGTTCAGCTCGCGGAGAGGATCTGAGTTTTACATTTAACACGCAGTACAATTAGTATGTACAACTCCAATGTATGTCTTCATATTGCACACTTCAAATGGAAGCCGTTACTACAGTTACTACATTTACATTGTAGCGTGAGGACAGCAAAAGCAGATAATCAAAACGTTCTACGATGAAATAATGAAACTAACCAGTCACTGCAAAATCACAATATCTTTTTCATTCTTATTGTTTTGCTTATTTATCAGTGATTGCCAGTGATTGGACATAAAAACAATGGGGCTTAGGCAGGGTATACCCAATAGTATTGGCCATTTATCACAAGGATTAGAGACATACACAGACATATTCTCACATTCAATGTCAATATGGGAATTAAAAAAAACAAAAACATTTTTTATACTAAATATACAAAACATTTGCCTACATAGGCTGGATGGAGGATCAAACCCACAACATCCTCGCCGAGATGCAAGGGCACTAAGCAACATGTATTTGTATGAAACATGAATATTTCATTACATAATTATTGGTATGGTCTGTCAGACTAAAGTTATGACTCACTGCAGACGACATGCATGTTTATTCTATCCCTTAAATGTATGTTGCCTAGTTTAAAAAACCCACCACTGCTCAAGCCAGATACCTTGTGCTATTGAATTTCTGACTTTTTTTTATTTGATCTTGAACATTCAAGAGATATAGCTTTCTGGCTTTTATCTTTTCACTGGACCACTTGTGTTTTCATGTAACTGTATCGACGAGACCTTTTTGAGACTTTTTCACTCAAAGATTGAATTCGAAAGAGTTCATCTGCAGTGTGGAATAAAACACAATATTTATGGAACGTGTGTACAGTGAATCTCAATCAGAGCTGGAGTAACCACATTCATTTACATCTACAATAAACTGTGGTAACGCTTTACTTTATATAGTTCCTAATGACATTGTATCTACCTCATTAAGTACAATTTAATACACTGTAAGAAACTGTAATAACATGTAACTACATTGTATCTACCTCATTAAGTACAATGTAATACACTGTAACACACTGTAATAACATGTAACTACATTGTATCTACCTCATTAGGTACAATGTAGTACACTGTAACACACTGTAATAACATGTAATTACAGTGTATCTAACTCATAAAGTTCAATGTAATACACTGTAAGAAACTGTAATAACATGCAACTACATTGTACCTAACCTTAACACTAACCTTAACCATTCTGTATGTGCAATGTAGTTTGTTACACCGTGTATTACATTGAAGTTAATGAGGTAGATACAATGTAGTTAAGGGCTATGTCAATTAAAGTGTGGCCTAGAGTATTTTTTTCTTCTCCTTGAGTAATATTATTCATACTATAATTTTATACTCCTAGACATGACCTAGATATTGCTTTATGTTGTTACATAAGGAGAGGATTTGAAAGATTCTCTTCCTCAATCTATTTTATTTATTTTATTTTTCTGTACCTTTGTTGTTAAAAATTTTATTTGATTATATATTGTGTCATTTGATTGCATTATCTAGAAAGTTACCCGGTACTTAAGTAGTGCATGTATTATACAATGTACACTTACACTTAATAATACAGTATCATTATAGTGAATATTTTTATTTTTACAATTTTCTATCTACTCCCCGCCCCTAATTCCAAAGCCATATTGAGTTGCTATATTTTGCATGGTCTGAGCAGGTCCTGGATGGCAGAGGTGTTGTGTTTGCTGACATATGGTGAGGCCAGACAGCTTAGACCCTATTTGGTGGTGTAAAGGGGTACAAGTCAGGTCAGGCAGCACAAGCATGAAGATTGTGCTGATGTGACCTCGGGAGCAGATGATCCAGAATGCAAAAGCCACACACAACTTCTTCTTTGCTTCAATAAACACACCCAGATCAGTGGATAGTGCAGACGCAACAGTTGAAAATCAGCTCCGAGACACAGGTGTGGGGTTTTATGAAGGCCCGATATAACCTCAGATAAGACAAATCAGATAAGTCTAGTATTTTGGTTAAAACCTCTTCAGGGAGTAGTCCAGCTGGTCAAGTTGTTGTTATATTGGATCATATTGTGTACTTTTTCTGCTGTTCTGCTTCTATTATTTTTGGCATTTTACATTAGTTTGATATTTGTATGTCAGTTTATTTTAGACTCACCTTAAAATAGTACATGCTGGTCACTTTATCAGGTGTACCTTAGTTGTTGCAGTTTCAGAGATGGTCTTCTGCAGAATTCAATCTGGCCTCTGGCATAAACAATGCATTTTTGGCCAAGAAACTGCCACATACTAGATATTATATTAATTATACATGTATATTTTTCAAACTGTTCTTTGTAAATCTCAGACATGGTTGTATCTGAATACCCTAGTGGATCATTCATTTCTCAATGATTGGTGAGTTTGTTGATCAGTTTGTTGGTTAGTTTCAGAAGATTTTACAAAATAATAACTTTGTTGTTGATAAAATGGAATAATTGAATTTGATTATATATTGTGTTATTTGATTGCATTATCTTAAATTATTCAGAAAGTTACCCAGTACTTAAGTAGTGCATGTATTATACAATGTACACGTACACAGCATCATTATAATCAATATATTTATTTTTACAATTTTCTGTCTACTCCCCGTCCCTGATTCCAAAGCCATATTGAGTTGATTTTACAAAATAATAACTGTGTGATTTTGGTGAATTTCTCAGGAAAGGTCAGCCACAAGTGCAGAAATGAAATTAACCTTTGATGAAGATCTTGTCTAGATTCTTGAATTTCAAATGTTTTTGTACCCATAATATTTTAGCAAAGGGAATATATCTGCAGGCAGATTCCATTCAAATATTTTACCATTCAAAAAAATGCTATGCAACGATGCTATAACCAAAACAGAAGGCTGACATTGTTTACAATCTATCCAATAAACCAGCCACACAAACACGCATAAACCATAATAACACATTTCACTATAACGTGCCTATTCTCTCATTGAGCCTGAAGACAGTCATTTACATAATCCACATAGTGACAGCTGTGGGGCGTATTTGGTCAGATTTGTTTCTCAGTCACAAAAGATTATGTCATGATCCTTAAACCCTGAACTATGTCATTGATCTGATCTTGTTATTGTTCTCTCACAAATAACTATACTGTACACCATCATAGACTGTAAAAAAATGGCTGTCAATTTTCGGAATATTATGATGCATGTATCATTCAGAAAACCAGTCACGAGACCTAAACCAGGACAAAAATCAGCTCTAGGAAAGACCTACTGTCAGGACTAAGCAACACATTTAAGCCCTGCACCAGAGCAAGAATAAAACATGAACAAATCGAAAATGTCACAAAACCAAGAAGTGTCCTGACTCGAAAGAACCCACATACCACCAGAGATACCAGAAAACCACTGCTACACAGAGCACTTATTCACACTAAATCCAGGCTGATGAGTCTATGGGAGGAAAAAAAGAAGAAGCATGGATTCGGTGGGAAACTCTGAACTGTGGAGCTGGCATATTTGAACAATTGCACAGCACACTGGCTCATGCAGGTGCTCAGCGTGTGCCATCTAGTTTAGTGGAGCAGCCAACGAGATCAAAGAGGCACCAAACATCAAAACAGTGGAGGTCTCATGGATGGATGCTGCAGTTTTTTATGAAGCACTGCTCTGCTCCTGCTCATTGTCTTCTGAGCATCAGTGTGCCCAGATTAGGCTCTGCTTTTATCAACCTTGACACGGCGGAGCCAACGAATATAGGGAAGATGCAAAACGCTAGAAAAGGAAAAAAAATATATTATTGTGGAGAGGCTGAAAAGAAATGCCATACTGAAATGATGACGTGTCAAAAATATATACGACAACATCAACATGATAATGATAAACCTCAGTAGCCCTTGCTTTGAAAATAATAGCTACTGTTACTGTAAGTGTAAGGCTTAAATAGAGGAACATGATACAGACCTGCTGTCTGTAAAGTATCAAATGAGAATATAAAAGGGCACTGGCATGGAAAACCAGTTAATGTTAAGATGGACTGTACACTAATGCACAACTGACCATAAATTAAATTGAATTCTACAAAATCGAGTCAATAAAACAACAAAATGCTGTGCTAAATATGTTTGATCCATCACCAGACCACTCCCAATTAGCATAACTAACAATAATTATCATATTAATTACAAAGGTGGAGATCAATGAATCATTTAATAGATTGTGTGTTAATTCATTGTTCATTGATCATACAGTATATCTTCATCCATCATTCCTGTTAGGAGCTAATAGTGACTGGAGCTTATCCCAGCAGCTATGGCCTTAGATAAGTATACATTGTCCAGTTAGTTGCAGTTGACATCCACAGACTGTTCTTCACTTGCATGTATAATAAATTATGTAATGGGTTATTTTGCATTTTACAAGACTGACGGCATCCATTTCATAACCATGACCGTCCACCACCAGTAATCACACTTTCATTCTTTTGTAGAAGTGTCTTGCTTAATGGCAGTATGCACCATGTTGGAGAAGGATTCTAACCGCCAACCTTCCTTTTATAGGACAACTTTTCTTCCACTGTACCACTGTCAGCTGGAGAGAACCTACAAATACATGGAAAGGACTGACAATGATTTACTGCAGGGGTGTCCAAACTTTTTTCACTGAGGGCCACATGTCAGAAATTTATACCGTGGAGGGCCACTTGCTGAGGTGACCGATTTCGCTTCACCAAAAGTCCCCTTCACTTGGATCTGTTTTCAGGTTCAGGTTTATTCAATTATTGTCCCTCTATATTTCAACAATAACCACACAGGAAAGTGGATTTGGATTATGTAGAGTCAAATGCAGTAAAAAGACCATTTCAGCCAATTGAGAGGTAAGCCTGAGGGCCACAAAAAATTGCTCTGCAGGCCGCATTTGGGCCCGGGGCCATAGTTTGGACAAGTCTTTATAAATTATCTGAATGCTTTCCATTTTGTGTATTATAGGCTTTGAAACATTGCCTTATATGACTCTAATGGTAGTCACCAGTAAGGCTATGAAATCTAATCGTACACAGAGGATTTAGCAATTTGCAGTTTTTCTGAAGTAAATACTCCATTTTGCGCTTTCATGCTGGATCAAAAGGATGTCCGTGGTGCCGTTTCCCGAGCATGTTTGCCCATGTTGGCACGGCGGTGAGCTCTGATTCCATATTGATTTTGTTTTAATATCAGATGCAATGATAAGCGTGAGAAAGCCAGTAATAGCCGAGCCCAGAAGCAGCAAACCAGCGGCAACGGGACCGTGGCACAGGTGGAGATATAATTGCTGTGGAAATTTATAGGACAGTCATTCTATCTGCTTCTGTAATGGAACAGAATGGGGGTCTGAATGTGATTCTTAAGGAGATGACAGGACGATAAAAATATGAGTAAATAGACGGGAAGGTAACATATATCTGTTCACAGCTCAAGTGGAGAGAGATAAAGCAGAACGCAGAGACATTAATAATAAATATGATACAGAAATGGAATGAAGAAATAGATGTGAAATGGAAGAAAAGATTAATTTACCTTGCATCAAACGGATGTAACTGGAGACTTTTGAAATGACAAAACATACAGCAACAAACATCAAAGCCTTCAATTTGGTTTGAGATAGTGTGAGTGTTTTCTGAGTGCATAGAACTGCATATATCTGTGAAACTGCCACACCTACAACAGCAAAATTTGATGAATATTTTAGACAATGATAATAAAAAATAGATTGAAATGTGTATGTTGAAATAATTAATAATAATGTATTTGGCAACTCCTGGACACATACATGAGTATTGCTGAATGGCATTTAACCTTATACGGGCAGAAAATAAACATAGAAATGAATACATGAACAATCAAGGACATTGCTGCTTCTTCATTCAAATTAAATTTAACAGAAGCAATTGTCTGTCTGGCTGGTTTGTCTTAGTGTTAGCACATACACAATGTTCTAGCGTGTGCTATTATAGTGTTTCCTTATTTAACCCTATTCATGAGAAGCCTCCACAACCTCGACAGCAACAGCTCTGTATTAAATTTTTAAAAGTCAAATCCATATAGTCTTTTATTTTCAACTCCCTAAAGGTCAGTATAATGGCTCCGCTGTAGGCGCTCTGAGGGCTTTGTCATGAATACATGCCCTCACACTATCCCGAGATGACTCCTGGGTATGCGCCTTTCAACAACTTGTGCTCATACGTTTGGATTTACTGTACATGTATATCTGCTGTGTGTTGGGGTGCGCAAAGCTGAACACTTGAAGCATTATGTGAAGTTGGTCCTGATTTTGATAAAACGTTGATATAGTTTGATATAGAAATTTTTTGGGTTGTTTTTTTAATTATTCAGTCGAAAAAAGAGAAAAAAACATTAGACTTTGAGACACTTCGAGTCGAGTTCATACTGTTGTGTCCCTGGGCAAGACACTTAACCCACATTGCCTATGAATGAATGTGGTTGTGTGATTGGTGTTTGGTGGTGGTCGGATTGAAAAATGCTATTATTATTATTGTTCTTATTATTATTATTATTATTATTATTATTATTATTATTATTATTATTATTATTATTATTATTTACCAGAACTACAGTCTATCAGGAATAATGTGAAGGGGCTAATGCTTTATTTTCAAAATCCACAGCATATTCACAGCTATTTTTATTTTGCAATTCAGAGGATTAAAAGGGAAGAGAAGAAGAGGAAAGGCTAGCACCTCATTCAAATGTACATGTTTTACAAAACCAGATAGTTCCAGACCAACTTCATTATGCTAAGGAAGTGTCTGGCCTGGCTAACACAATGCATCGCAATTTTGTATGCCTAAATCAGCTGGTAAAACCAATATTTAGTGGAATGGTTTCAAATAAAAACTAATAAGCCAATATTATGATAGCACATAAATGGGCTAATTGAGCAAACACTGTACAAAATACATTTTTTTGAAAATGACAAAATTACTTAAAAACCCCACTGTTTGATTGTAGTCATCGTCAAAAGCCCAAATATGCAATCACGCTTCTTTATTTATGCATATTTACCAGACATCGTTCATTAACAGCCATTTGTTTGCTTTATTTTGTATTAGCCACACAGTCTACAGATCTCCTCTTTTTGCCACTCGGAAAACTAACAAATAGAATCTCTGTTTTTCAGCTGCTTCTTTTTTTAAAGCATTTCAACTCCTGCGGCGGCTGAATAAGTGCTATCTGCTGGGTAACTTTGTCAACATCATAATCATCTTTGATTGGTGTTTGGTCGCAGTGGAGAACACAACAGATGCGGCCTCATTACCCATACAGACTACAGTCTACATTCACGCCACAGACAAGAATGTGTGCACAGGAGAAAGCACACATTGGTAATTTGCTGCTACTTTGGAGTTTGAATCATATCTGTTGGTATTTTCAGGGTTACAGTTGATTTAAAGAGATCCTATTATGCTAACGTGACTGAGCTACATAAAACAATGTTTCTTCTTTAAAACATCTGAAGTTGTATTTTGTTGATATATGTCTGTCCCACTCCCTCTTGGGGGAGTGGATATTGTTGCAGATCCTGGCTCGCTGTTAGATGTCCCAGTGGATAGCTGGCCGCCTCTGTTTGTGTTTTTATCTGGATCCCCCACCCCCAACCAAACCTGCTGCATCTCCTCATCCATCCATCAAGGTAGTATAAAAATAAGGGTCAGTGGTCTGGAGCAGGCTTTTAATAAATTCCAAATAGCTGTGAAACCAATCAAATGTTTGGACTAAAACATCAGCCCTCTAGTTCATGAAAGATCATGACTGCATCTACCAATCAGAGCGCTCATGTCTTAGGATTGGTTAAACAGTTATGTCTCTTGCTTTAAAACAAAAGTCCTGTATCACTGCCTGTACCACTGACTGTACCACTGACTGTACCACTGACTGTACCACTGACTTGAGTATTTATTTTGCTCAATTAGCTTTATTAATAAGTTTAAACACTTTTGTCAGCACCGCCCATGTCTTGCCCAAGGACATATCTGCAGTATGAACCAGGTGGTGATTGAACTGCCAACCTTCTGGTAAGCAGACAGCCCACTTTTAGCTATGTTTTTGGATACTTTCGACATCTCCATTTACAAAGCGATGTACTAATGTTGTTAAATACAGTAGGTTTTAAACTGACTTTTGACCAAATACATTTGTTAATAAATCTCCTTGTAACACGCATGTCTTAAAACAGGGAGGAAGCTGGAGAGAGATAGTTAGTGCATATCTCCGCCAAGGTAGCTAAATTCCTCCATATGCACTCCTAAAACCTGTTGCAGGCTTCCAAGTTTTCCTACCTTGTCAGTCTCTTGCTAGGTGACATTGTTTATTTTAGGAGCACATAGGGAAAATTTGCTACCTTGGCGGAGGTCTGCACTCTCGGTTTGTTGTCTCGTGTTCATCTGCAAAGGACAGAGCAGAGGGGTAGGTGTCGAATTTCACAAGACAGGAGGGGTGTGGTGGGAGAAGCTCTCTAACATGATAGACCAAGCCAAGACAGGGTACTATTCTCTGAAAAAAATCCTACATCCAGACTGTGATCACCATTTATGGCATCTGAACATGCTGGCAGTGCACCATTACCCTGTCTCCCACCCAGAGCTGCTATAATGCAATCCATTACTGTAAAAGTCATAATATTTTACTGTCCACAGGGCCATGTTTAAGTCACTGCCTAAGACCTGACCTTTTAAAATGGCATGCTGGGTTTAGCCACGAGTATCAGCAGAAATCTTACAACCGTGTTATTACACACCTTTGGTATCGCCTTTAGCATGATCAATAGATCTCAGACTTTGCTGGACATTTATTGGTGCATTAAGCATTTGATTTAGCAGCACAGTGCAAGGTCACTTAATAACTGTGTGTCACAAGAGTAGCAGTTCCATGGATTCTACAGCCCAAAAATGGGTCAGTGTTTAAAATGTGCAATAGTGGATTCTCTATTATAGACTATAAACAAAAGGTCAAACAGAGATACGACCATGTATTTTCTGATTCCATTTACATAGCAGTCGTGAAGACACCCAAAGCACTTTACAAGTAGCGCAGTGGTCGTGGTAAAGAAGCTTTAGCCACTACTGTTTTGTAGCTATTTGATGATCCAGGCAAAAACACTTCTGTATTCAGTAGATGGACAGAAAAGAGAAGTTTTTCATGAAGATAATTGCATGTTTTTCCACTACCGTAAACAAGTAAAAAATGCTATGTTTTGCATGTATTAGTGCATCTACAGTTTAATCCTGCCTGTTTTAATGTAAATCTGCCCCAAAATTATCTCTTTTTTGTAGTGTATTTAATTTTGAAATTCCTGACATTGTGCTTGATTCATTTTCTGTTTGGAGAACTGTTTATTGCCATGTGCAGCCCTGCTGAAGGCAGAGAGAGGCCGCATGCAGTGGAAATTGGAGGTTATTGTCTCTACCCCCCCAACCACCACCAAACACTAATCAAACAATGGCCAGTTACTCACAGGGCTGACACAGAAGGACATCTATTGATCTTTATTATTAGGGGAAATTTTGAGTCACCAATTCTACTAACACATTCTTTGAACGGTGAGTGGAGTATCTGGAGATAACCCATGGTAACACAGTGAGGACATGCAGAATCCATCCAGTGAGATCTGCCTCTGTGCAGACCAACCATTGTATCTTTTTATTTACTTTTTCCCACTCTTTCAACTTTTTTTGTAAATTGTACAAAACTATTGGCGCATGATCAAGCCTGTATACTGTGAACATGGGGGAACACGATTTGAGCATTTTAAGATCAAATCACTCAAGACGTGAGACATTAGCTGTTATGTACAGCTTGAGAACTCCCAGTGAGCTCTGAAGTGCTTGAACACCTGCCTAATGCTGGCCTTGCAAGTAAAGTATCGATTGAGGACTCCCCAGCTGAATTTGTCTTTTTTTTGTGCCCATGCAGCCACCTCCGCAGCCCATCAAGACTTGTGTGTGTTTGTGTGTAGCAATGCTAACATGTAAACATAAAAGGCCTGACACTTTGTTTTACCTTTGGAGACACATGCTGCTCTAAAAGCACTCGCCACAATACTGTAAAACACGACTAGTTAACCTTACCAAAAAAATGCAATAAATCATCTCATCTCTTCGCATCAAATGACTAATAAAATACAGGTGGGTAGAACAGCCAATAATTATCTCGGTGAAACAACAATATTATGGAATCACGTTGGTCCGCATCCGCAGATCCTTCATGTGATAATTCAAAAACGAATTGCCGGATCAGTTTCAACTTTTGCACACAGGTGCGTATAAAGACGCCAAACTGGATTGATGTCGGTACTTCTACGATGAAGATAAATTAAGTAATTTATTAATTACTGCCCTAAACAGTGAACTAGCAATAACTCAAAAAGGATTATCTAGACAGTTACATATCATGAAGATGCTGAACTGGATTTAGTTTGGTACTTCTGCGATTAATGACAATTAATGAACTAATTAATGCAGTGAAGCACTTTAATTAAGCCATTAATCCTGCTGAACATAAACGAAATTACATTTTAGCACAGTGATCCAGGCTAGTGTATGTTTAATGTATATATGCCCCCATGTTTATGACCCCTATGGGACCTTGGACATACTTACTTTGGCATAGAGCAATGAAACTTGGTACAGTGATTCTCCACAGTGTACCCAACATAAAATATTATTATGGCCCCACTCTACAACAAACAGGAAGTCGGCCATCTTGGATTGAAATTGGGAAGTCAGGTATATTGGCCGCTTCTAGATAACATAAAAAAAATGCAGAAAAAAAATTAAAATAATAAAAATTACTTAATAAATGTAACTCATGACTACCCACCTCTGAAAATAATGGAAGGTTTACTTAGGAATTTCTAATTTAATTAAAGGTGTTAAAACATTGGCTGGTTAAAGGTGATGTCCATAAACTCTATTATAAGGTGCCCATTGGTGTTATAGCAGTTGTGGCAGAGGTATGGGGGCCTTTCTCCGATATACACTTTGCTGTTGGGTACCACAGTGTGGGCCTATTTATTATTCCCTCACCTGGGCTCAACAGCAATATCAGATCAGACTTTGTGGGTCTGGCCTCAACAGACTACGACAACCTATTTCACATCATAGAACATGGTCAGATACATTTGCATTTTTTGTTTAAGTAATTTAAGGATTACATCTTTAACTGTAAAATTTGTTGCCCAGGGTGTACCTCGCTTAAGGCCTATAGCTGGTGGGATAGACTCGAGTCCCGCAACCCCCAATCCATAAGAAGCCAATGCAGATTAAATTAATGACAATGTCAATAACTGGAATAACTAATAAGTCTGCATACACAGGTATTTTTATGGCCATCAGTTTTTAGATTTTAAAGTAAACTTCACAGTACAAACCGCCTGCGAACTCCCGTAATGAGGTGGGGAACAGGTGTCAGAGCACATACGCCGGTGATATTAATTGAGATCGATCGAGCAGGTAACTGACGTATCAAGGGTGACTTTCTGCTGAGAGGCTGAACGCACCGTGCACATAATCCATATTCTGAAAATGGCCTTTAAATATTAAAGATGATGAAGAAAAGAAGAAAAGCTGAGAACAAGAGGCCAGACACAGTGGAGTTGACTGAAATCAGGGATGGAAGTGCTCAGAATGGCTTTAGGAATGGTCAGGAGAAGAGCTTTTGAAAGGTCACATCTCTCAAGTACAGTATGGATTATCACATCAATGGTCAATTTAAAGGCCACTTGTGAATGTAGTCCCGGACTGGACTTGGTTTTTGGTAGCATAATCTTCACTAAAACATTGCTAATATTACAGTTAGCTAGATGACTATGATAGCAACTTAGCATACCATTTTGATCGATTGTATGTTCCCCAGTAAGACATTCTTTGTTCTGGTATGCCCATATCTCCAATATGTAGAACATTACAAAATCTAAATACTGGGGGTCAGTATGTAATAAAGTCTCCTGCTGCTGCACTACATCACCACCCTCATAACTCGTCTCAATGTTACTTATTATCTGTGCAATATACCATATCTGCAATTTGATAATCCTCTGTGCAGTACACTATTTATGCTTTTATTTATCCTACCTGTATTTTAATTTTTTTATTTTATTATTTTGCTATAAATATATAGACCGTATATTGTGCCTAACACTTTTAACAGTTAACATTTTATTTTATACGTCTTCACTGCATGCTTATTCGTTCTTCTTAATTTTCTATCGAGATGAAGAGTTCTTCTCATCCTAAAGCTATGGTCACAATGGCCCGTACAAACAGCTGTGAACACTCCACAAATTAATTTTTGACCATTTCCTGCGGCCATCTCGAGGCCGCTTTATCTGAACACAGAGGTCGTAGCTCGATCGTAAGTTCGTAGACTAACGCCATACGAATATCTTTGTGGGTTATTTAGGGTCAAAGCGCTGTATGTATGCTGCAAGGACACAATAAGTTGTTTTTACTCAAGGTGGTCCTACGTCATACAAATGCCCCGGCTGTAGAAAGTGCCACAGTACACACCACAAAACAAGAAGCATTATTTATATTCACAAGTCATTTTGAACCCATTAACTGCAAAAGTGCCGATCTGCACACCAAAGACATGAACGCACATAGTCCTCAATTCAGAAGACACACGTACAGAAATACAATAAGGTAATTATTGTTCTCTCTATTCATGAAAAAAAAAGCTAATCATTTGGAGAGAGTGCCATTTTTTAATGTTCCATTTGTATTCCAGTGCCTAAATGGATACTCCAGGCAGTTATTTTGCAAAACACATGACAGACATGTCCTGTTCACACTCCTCACATGGAACAAGCTGGAATAATAAACAGACATTCGAATGTGTGCAGGAATCTTATGAGGATTGCATATATATTCAAGGGTCTCATGGGGCCCCAAGAAAAAACTCAGAGGGGGCCCTCCAACCTAATACCATTTACCACACTAAAAGACAAAGACTGACAAAAATGTGAACTCTATACATTATTGTAACATAAAGTGAAATTGAGTTTTTAGTATCAACACAAGTCTACAACACCTCCTTAAATACAAATGCCCCAACAGGCACATAATTCCTCTTCGGAAAAAAAGCTTTTCTAAACAAGCAAACGTAGCAGAGTTCAGATTATGTTTGGTTAAGGAACATCACACATATTGACTGGTGTGTTACTCTGTGTGCCGGACGAACTATTGACAACAATCATTACTGACTAATCATTATTAAAAGTACTAATACCACATATATATGCTGAACAAACTGTATTCAAACATTCTTATGTTCCTTTGCTTCATATTGAATCCAGTTCATCACAAGTACACTAAAAGATTCTCTAAGTGCAAAACTGCAAATACAAAAACTTTTCTGCATCAGCTTCATTTATATACGAATAAATATAAGCAAATAAAACAACTTAATATAATGCACATGATATATATATATATATATAAAATGGGGTCCATTACCCCCCTGTGTCTATCCAACCACACACAACATCTACATATTATCAACAGTCATCCTGCCCTCCCTCTCCCATTAAAATGTATAGGGCTATAGAATGTTGTGATGTCACCTGCAACCCAGCAATAAGCACAGGCTGATTGGAGACTTTGCCCCGTATCTCAGCCTCTTCACCACCACAAATAGCAAATGCATTGCTATTGGAAGAAATAATTACATCCCAAGAGTGGAAATATGTTTGGCCTTTATTTTCTGAGGAAGGGGGTGGGGGTAGGATTCAAAATCTGTGGTAGTAAAATATCCGGTATTGTCCCTGTAGGTATCCTCAGTCTGTGTGATGGCGAGTGTCAACTGGAGCCAGTCTTGAGGTGTTATGTTATCTGGACCGGTCCAGATTAGCAGTAGCCTGTGGGCTGAAGGTCAGATTGTCCTTGGCCTCTCATCACTCCTCAGGCTGTGAGGTTAATCCTAGCTTCTACTGCACATTTTAATTGAAATGAACCAGTCAAGATAACCAGCCAGTACTGCACTACAACTCTTAATTGGAATTGTGGTATTATACTGTATACTGGTTTGACTTTGAAGATTAGAATTGACCACATAGTTAGATTGTCCTTGGTCTCTCACACATCACTCCTGAGGCTGTAGGGTTACTTCTGACTTCAACCAGATCTTTGTTTTCAATTATATTTAGCTCATGAATCTTATTTCAATATGGAGGTCACTTCTTACCTATATAACCTGATATAACTAACACTTCTCATGGTCTCCTCTTTGCTGAATCCATGCAACAAAAATCAAGGCAGTTCCAAAGAGGTGCAAACAACTTAGCATAGCACGCTTGGTATCATAGAAGTCATTTCATAGACCAAGAAACACTTTTATTTCTCATGGGGGGTCTCCAAGAACAAATATTACATCATTTATTTCCCAGAACCCTAGTTCAGTTCTTGTTACCTCAACACATCCGCTGAGTAAATACTTTTTCTGCAGGGTGTATGAGAACATTTGTTGTGACTGGTCAGAAATGTGGATGTTGACGTGATGTTTTTTTGTGGTGGAGAGTCCGAGTCAGTGGGAGAGTCCGAGTCAGTGGGAGAGTCCGAGTCAGTGAAGAGTTTACAGTCGGCTCTCTCTCTGTATCTGTGCAGTGACTCCACTTTCACATGAAATCACCCCAAATCTAGCAACAAGCTACATTTGAAGCTGACACTATATAGTGTTAAGTGGCCAATTACACACAGAAAATTAAATAAGATTATTTTTTATTTCTCTCTCTCTCTCTTATATCTCTATATCTCTATATATCTATGTCTGTCTATATACATTTTAGTATGACTACATTTTTTTTCTTGTTTAAACTTTACCCTGCCTCAGGCTCATAGCTGTGGGGTTAGGCTCCAGCCACTCGCAACTACTGTACTACTGATTTATTAAGATATACAGTTTCAAGTTTACCTGTACTCTGGCAAATAGAAAATTATTCTGTTGACAGCTTCGTTGTCATTTATTGTGGCTTATTTGGATTGGGCCATTTTCAAGTTCACTAGAGCTTCAGATACAATACCACAATAGACCCGTCCATGAAACTCTTGTACTTGAACGTTCTTCTCCATTCATGGAGAGCAAACTAAAAATGTTGGGAAAAAATAAAATACAATATTCAGACAACAATTTTTTGGGAAAATTAGGCCCACTGGTCCCACAGGATAAGGGTTAGGGGTGAGGGCTAAAAATGTTAGAAATGTGGAAATAGTGGACTGTGGTACCAATGGCCCTAAGTCTGAAAAATATGTTAGAGATGTGGGACTAATGGGCTGTGGGGCCAATGAACCTAATTTTGAAAAAATATTAGAATTGTGGGACCAATGGGCCGTGGGACAAATGGTAGGCTCCCCCTGTTGGTACTTACGCTAAGGATTTCCAACCAGGCTCTGACATTACTTACATGTAGCTGATATGTTGTCGAGTACACTTTCTAAAACATTCTAGAACGTTTACAAACACAAGAAAGGTCTATAATGCACTTTTTATACAGAACCGATTCAAACCATTCAACTTAATGTCCCAGGGCTACTTTATCATATTTGCTGCCACGCTCTTTGATCTTGATGCGGTTTTAAAGGGTCAAGGTGAACACAGCTTTAGATTTCCGTGAACCCGGTTATTATGTATTAAAAAGTGTGGAACGTGGCACGCTATAAACACAAGTAATATCTCTAATGCATTAAGAGACATAATATCATCAGCTTTATCCACAAAACATCTGTTCCGCTTCATCCAGCCTCCACACACTGGCACAGACACTCAGCTAAAATGGACTGTTACGTAAAGCATTAGGTAACACAGCACTGCAAGGCGTTTTAAGTTTCTGCCAATTGAACACTCACTGAAGGTGCTTCAATTGTCTTGCGGTTAGACGCAGACTAAACTGAAGAGTAAGACCGTGAACTGAAGTGAACTGGCTCCGTACCTTAGGAGACCGTGAGGGGAAGAGCAGGGATTTTCAACGGTGCATCATGGCAAACCAAAATGAGAGGCATGAGACCAGAATGATTTTCTTAACAGTTCTAATAATTTTTTGCAAGGAAAAAAAAAAGTCCTGGTGTGAGCGGGCTTATGAGACAACACCATAACAGGGGCATCACAATCAAAAGTGCAGCGAGATTTTTCCACAGCGATTCGAACAAAGAGCACTGTAAAAGTGAGCAAGTATTTCCTTACATTCCTACAGAAATATTATCTGAATTATTATTATTATTATTACCATAAGAGGGCATGAGTGGATAAAACCAGAATCTAAGGGTAAGTACAAAACCTGATTCACACCAAATGCTGTACGTGTGCGGAGCGGGTTCTATCTTAGACCAATCACACCAAGTATCCTCCACTCGCCCTCGAACATGTGGTCCCAGAGATGCACGCTGTCAGTGTATCCGGCATCCAGAAAATATAGATTTCTTCCCCATTACGTTCGGAGCTCCGGATCTGGACATGTACACTACTGCAGCTGGTGTGAATGCAGACATCGGTGTCAATTATTTATTTTTCCAGAAGAGCTCCTGCTGTGCCAGCTCTGTACCGCACTCAATGTGAATCAGGTATAAGAGACGAACAAATAATAAAAAAAAATTTAAAATTAAAATTTTTATGCTGATTCATTGCATTTTTAGGGTTACACAATCGGATTTAGAGATTTGGGGGCTCAAGGTGAACATAGGCAGGGGGCCCTCTGTATGTGACGCTTTTTAAAGTCCTACCTGAAAAGAACTTGATTTGTCAGTCCACAGAAATCAGATGACTTAACCGTACAGAGGAAAAGGAAAACTGCAGAGGCATATTGGCTTTGTAATGCTATTTTACCAAATTACATTTAATATTTACCAAGACATATTTATTTTAGGCTTCATTTATGGGGCCCTAGAAGCTTTGGGGCTTTAAGCAGTTGGCTACTTTTGCAAAATGATGACACCGCCTTTGACTCAACTGTACCACTGTGCACCACCCACCATACAGAACACTGATTATCTAATTTTTTTGTCCATGTTGCTATTCTGCCATTATATACGGTTGCCCATAAAGTTGGAATATTCAATTTACCTCTTCTCATGAAACGATTGTGACAATGTGATTTATCATATTGGCGAAACAACGATGATATGGAATCACGTTGGTCCGTGTCCCCCGCGTCCACAGATCCTATGTGTGAACGCGATAACTTTAAAACAACGATTAGGTTCAAACCTGAAACACCAATCCCCCCCCTCCCCTGACCAATATATAATTTGGGGCGGCAGTGGCACAGTGGGTAGGTGCTTGCCCTGTCACTGGTCACCGTTTCGAGCGTATACTGTCGTTGCATCCCTGTCCCACTTGCCTGAATGAATGTTGTGTGATTCGTGTTTGGTGGTGCCTCAGGGCAGCTGTGGCTACACAAGTAGCTTACCACCACCAGATGTGACTGAGGAGTGAATGAATAATATAATAGTAAAGCGTCTTTTAGTGTTGAGAAAAGCGCTTTATAAAACCGATGCATTATTATAATGATGCCAGTAGCATCCCCTATAAACTGAAAGAATGTAGTTTTATGGATATACATAACATAAAAAAGTCAAATAGAATCTTCCCATGTTTGTCATGGGTTGGGGGCGGGGCCTCTTAATTATACACCTTGCTATCGGGTACAAAAGCGTAGGCTGAGTTCTTGATAGATAAAGAGCATATCTTTTCAAAACTTGATTATTGATCTATCCCCTCCAAACATATCACAGTGATTAAAAAAAACAAAACTGATACTTTGTTTCAGTTCTTCCACCTTGGTCAGTTAAACAGAAAACACATGCCCCTGACATGGATCAATGCCTGATGTTGTCAATAGGCGAGGCGCCTCACTCAGATCCCAAGCTACTTCTTGTAAAATAGGAATAAAAAAAAAGAATGTGTTTGAAAAAGAAAAAAAAATCAAACTTTATGGGCAACAGCGTATAATACCTGCAAAAGCCACCTTGTTAAAATATGTAGACTGCATTTTATATGGTCTTCATGCTTGACTACACTGAAAAATTTACATGAAAGCTAGCAAGCGCTCGATTTAAGTTATGCTAGCCCGGTGCTGAACTACTCTCCATCCGCTTTATCATGACCAGCTCTTTAATGTGACAGCCCAAATTACACACTGCACATGAGAATTAATAACCAGTATATGTTGCCCCAGTCAATCCCAGTGCATTGGCTCCACATGGAAGATCAAAGCTACAGTACAGCCGCTCATTATATCCATTACTGCCTGTGTTTTCATACTGTTGTGAGGTCACCAGATCCATGTGCGCTCGGGGCCAACCGCTAATGCCTGACGGGTGAACTACAGCTGTCCAAACATGATGTCACGCTCCATCATAACTTGACACATATGAAGGCTATTTTGCAAAACACTCCCTTTGATACGGAGCGTTTGAGGTCATCAGACATGTTTTGTATGGATGCCGATGTGGACATGGGAGATGGAAAATGGTAAACACGTTCTCTTCGCTAACATGAGCCAGGGAACATGCAAACCAATATCAACATGGGTATGTGGGTATTTAATAAGGTTGTTTTTGAACAGAAAGTCTTAGTGGCTCTACGCTACACTAGAATATGGATGTGGGTAGTCCATATTCTGGTGAGTACACTAGTGGGTAAAATAGTGGGTAAACTAGAATATGGACTACCCACGTCCATATTCTAGTGCAGGGGTGTCAAACATACGGCCCGCGGGCCGGAACCGGCCCGTTGGATGATTTAATACGGCCCTGCATAAATTTCTGAGTATGTCAAAAAAAGAAGCGAGTCTCCAGCTCATTTCTATCAAAGGTTGTGATTTTTTAAAATAAATACAAACCAAATGCTCCCTCCGGCCGCTAGAGGGAAGTAAATGGGTAAAAGCGCTCACGTCCAGAATGCGGCACTGACACGAGTTAGTCAGGAATTCACAGCGTGATGTGTCCAAGTAAAAATAAACCGGCAATCTTGCTTCACCATTCACCACTACCTAACGAGTTATCGGTCAACACACCCGTCCCAAAATGGCACTGTTAAAAAAAAGAAGTAGAGACGGAGTGCAGAGTTTTCAGGAAAAATGGACTGAAGTATTTATTCACAGACGTGAATGCAAAACCAGTGTGCGTAATATTTAATCAGCAAGTTGCAGTGTTCAAAGAGTTTAATATTCGGCGCCACTATGAGACTCATCATAAAGACAAGTATGACTACTTGAAAGGACAAATAAGGAA
>JAVQKC010018013.1:0-17429 GCA_036025475.1 Philypnodon macrostomus
ATATATATATTCTTTGTGTGCTGCACATATATATTTTACA
Organism: Philypnodon macrostomus; assembly: GCA_036025475.1. NCBI lineage: Eukaryota > Metazoa > Chordata > Actinopteri > Gobiiformes > Eleotridae > Philypnodon > Philypnodon macrostomus. Next base: position 41 of record JAVQKC010018013.1, read on the forward strand.
GTTATCGGACAATGAGTCTTGAGAAAACGAGGTTTTAAGCTGTGCATTGGAGCAGAAAGTAGAGCTTAATGTCACATTCTTTAACCCGGCTCCACTAACACCTGCTCTGTAGACACACACAGTCCTTATATACAAATGCTGTCAAACGTATCCTCTTGTTGTAATTAACCTTGACAGAGAGTTATAATGAGCAGGTGTTTGAGGAGTGCCTATCACCATGACGACTAGAGTACTAGTTTGGTCTTGTCCAGCTTGTGTCCACCCACTCTTCTCCTGTTCAAGTCTGCAGACATCCCGGGGGAACTTCTGCTTGGTCAGTGGCTATATTAGAAAACATGGAAGAAAAATTGCAACACAAATGTTCTTTTATCACCATCACTGTTTGAGAATCATATTCTTATAAATCTGGGACAATCATCCGTGTGTTCATTTCAGTTCAACTTTTCATTCATGCCACTGAGCCAGCCATCAAAACCAAATAGACAGCAGTGGAACCATCTCCCTCTCCTCATTACAACCTCACCATCAGAACCATCTCACTCTCATCTATCACCACCTCAGCAGCAGAACCATCTTACTCTCCTCCATTATCACGTCACCATTAGAACATCTCACTCTCCTCCATCGCCACCAGAGCAGCAGAATCATCTCTCTCTCATCCATCACCAACTCAGCAGCACACATAACCATCTCACTCTCTTCCATTACCACCTCACCATCAGAACCATTTCACCATCTTCCAAAATTCCTTGAAGATATAGACCCTTTCAAAGTTTGTAAACTAGAGACAAGACCATAATACATTTTAATTGGAGAAATTAGCATTAGCCACAAAAATTCACAAAATATAAGCACTCTGCTACATGTAGGTGATGTCAGAGCCTGGTTAGGAAACATTAGTGAATGTACCTCACACTGTATGTTTATTTAATGTACACATTAGTCCTCTGTTGAAGACCACAATAGTTTTTTTCATTATATGCTCAGAATTATTCTATCCCTCACCACAAATCCTACTTTTTTTGTAAAGTTTACTCACTTTTGCTCCAGTCGCCTCCATTCCAGAATTTTGAACATTCCATATGACAGACATTTTAAAGGGTCTATAGTATTGTTATTATCTTCTAGTGCATCATAACAGTTGGAGGCTGACATCATTGACATGTATAAGTAGGAGTACAGTATTGACTTGATTCACACTGCTTGCATTTTGTAACATTTCACTTGTTTTCCATTACCACGCACACTGTGAAGGTAATAAGACCTGTCTCTACTCCTGCATTAGTAAGCACTTTTTGACATGTGCAAAGAACTGAATCCATTATCAAATTAAGCTTATACATGGGTTACTGCACAGGCTTATACTGAGGCAAGAAAAGTATTGCACACTTCCTGATTTTCTTCTATTTTCTCATCCTAAATGTTTCAGATTAGCAAGCACATTTTAGTGCACGAAGAACCAGACCACTTTGACTAATAGAATTGAGCTTTAAGCAAAAAACATCCCTCATTTTACCTGCTTTTGGTCCCATACAAAATCCCATAGATGATCAGATGGAGGGTAAGGCCGACCTGACACAGAGAGTTACAGACTGTTGCATTATGGGATTTTGCTTAGTTTTACATGTAACTACAGTGTGTACACAGTTATTTTGACCAGATTATCAGATGATTTTCGATATCTCTTGGCCCAGTCTTGAAATGTAACCGTATATGTCTTATTTTCTCTGTCCATGGTGGGTATTTGCAACAAAAAGTTTAATGCTGTTAAATAGCCCTACACAGATGAATTTGCAAGGCCTCTGTTGCAACGTGGTATAGCACTCGAACCTGAACGCCAGAAGGCAATCAATTCATTATTCTAGCTTCCTCCCACAGTCCAAACATAAAGTATAGATGGACAGGGCCCATAACTGCAGACATTTATATCCAGTTAAGAATAACAGATTAAAATGAAAGTTATGCACCTGCTATGGCCAGGGAGTTTAGCTTAGAACTGAACATTTAATCAGTAGTCTGCACTTCTTGTTTTACTAATCTTTCTCTCCCACCATCTTGATGGACTGGACAAAATCTCCAGCTAGCACTGACCATTCATATAGGTTTGAGCCCTTGTGCAAGTCTGTCTTCGCATTCTCCTCTATTGTCAACCAGTTTAGCATACAAGTGTTACAATCTGCATAAACATAAATGTGTTGAGCCTCTGAAAACAGTCAATTGCCTCAGATAACAATATGCCATTATAGTGTACTACATGTTGTTAAGTGGCCCTTCACATATCTTCTGATGTTGCAGATATCAATAGGCTAATGTGCCATATGAATGTGCCATATGAATACTGAAAGTGCAAATGAGACCACTACTTCTGACATCAAACACACACATATGCATACAAAACAGACTTCCCCCACCCTTTCCATGTATGAAACCTTTAGAGTGATTGTGGTGGTGTGTTTGTTGATGGTCAGTGAGACCGTAGCTGCTGTTTGGAGGCTGTGTTGCTGTAAGTCTGTCCCAGGGCAGCTGTGGCTACAGAGGTGGCTTGCCAGTAATACTGTGTGGATGTGTCAGTTATCATCCACACTGTTCTTCACTTTCGGGTTTTTAAAAAAAAATGTTATGGCATGACATGAGGTTGGTTCATGTAGACTTATGAAGCTATTCAATTCAATCAGGAAGACTGTCATTGTCTTTCTCCTCCCCTTTACCCGTCTGCCCCTCTCAACCTATCACTGCCTTCCACCTCTGCTTCTCAACCAATCACCTCTCAAGCCTCATTTATTTAATGCTCTCTCTCTCTCCTCTGTTATCCAGCCGCTCAGCTACATGCTGCATCCCTCCACCTCAGGAGCAGCATCATCATCATCCGTCGCCTCAGCTCCAGCTCCCATTAGCCACCACTAGGGTCTGGGCCCCCCGGGGGATACATTTTCCCTAATATATATATATCATACCCTCACATCCTCCATCTCCAGGTCCCCAAAGCCTCTCTCTCATTAAATTCAGTGTTGCACCATATTCACCCTAGTTTCTCCTGGTTGAAATGAGTGGAAATATTCCAGGTTTCAGGTTCAGTCTTGAACCTGCAACCTTATTGTTAAAAAGTTCTTGCACTGTGGGGCCGTGGTTTAGCTCAGTTGGTGGAGGGTGTGGACCATATTCAGATCCTACAGTGCTCGCTCCAGCATCCTGAGTTCGAATCCAGTTCACAGTTAACAGTTTGCCGAATGTCACTCCCCCTGGTAAGTCTCCTGTCCTGTCAAATAAAGCCATCTACTTAGAAGAGGACTAGTTTCATAGTTTTTTTTTTTTTTAATGCAAATATTATTTTCAGTTTGTATTTTTGGTTTGTTTTTGGGACGTTATAAAAAAGAATCATCATGGACCTTTTTAGTTTTAGATTTATGTTTTTGTGTTATTGTCCAGTCGTGTTTGTTTCTTGTATTGCTGTGTCTTGTTTTGTTTTGTCTTGTATGTATGAGTGTGTAACTGTCACGGGGTGTGTAACTACGTGGACCCAAATGCCCAGTACAAAATAATAATAATAATGTATTAGTAAGGATTTAACTTTTTTCTTCCTTTTAGCTTCCTTTGCAAACATTTATAAACTAAAAGATAGTGACAAAATAATATTTTGTATTAAATATAATTTATTATGGCAAATAAATAAATACAGCTGAAAAATGGCCAGATGCTTCCGGAAGGGCCAATATGCAAAGCACTCCATGAGTTAGTTGATTGGCTGTAGGGACCCTGGAATGGAAAAGCCCCCAAGAAGATATGCTGTTTTGAGCAATGGGAACGCTAGCACAAAGCATGCATGATTATCAGTGCCCCCCATTGGAGTTATAACAAATTTGTACTTTCAACATTTTTAACGCTTGGAAATCAGATTAAATAAAGTTGTTGGAATGCAGCTAAAGTCTCCTTCGACCCGGTGAACAACGAACCCAGGAACAGAGCGCTTAGCAACCCATTCTCCCCCCAGCCTACGTTTCTATGGCCGGTGTCATCTCCTCATCAGCTGGTCTCCTGATAACAGAGCGTTCCTCATCTCTGCACAACAGCTCGCTTGACCTTTGTGGCATCGGCGTTACCACCGAGTAATGATTTCCCATTGCTGCAAAGTGCCCTCACAAAACCCCACAACTCTATTTAATCACATTTGTCCAAAGCAATAAATGGAAATTGATAAACATATGCAGGTTTTATTCTGTTTGTGCAATGCAATGAGCAGATATAAGATTGGAGGCATTGTGTGTAGTGCGGAGTAAGCAGTTTCAACAGTTCAACCCCTGCTTCTGGTTGGAAAGATATTCATTTCAAATAAAAATATTTTAAAAATGTCTCAATAACTGTATTTTCCGGACTATAAGTAGCTCCGTCTACAGACACACCTGCGCAGACATCTACAGACACACCTGCGCAGACGTCTACAAACACATCTGCACAGATGTCTACGGACACACCTGCACAGACGTCTACAAACACACCTGCGCAGACGTCTACAGACACACCCGCACAGACATCTACAAACACACCTGCGCAGACGTCTACGGACACACCTGTGCAGACGTCTACAAAACACACCTGCGCAGACGTCTACAAAACACACCTGCACAGATGTCTACAGACACACCTGCGCAGACGCCTACAGACACACCCGCGCAGACATCTACAAACACACCTGCACAGACGTCTAGAGACACAAAGAAGAGCAAACCTAAGAAAGAAACTAGTGACTCAGATCTCAGAGCGTTAAATACATCAGACTCAGTGTTTATGTGGCTTTATCCTCCACTCCAGCAGCAGGCTCCTGTGTAGCCCATAGTTTAATATGTGATAATATAGAGATGGTTCTTTCAGAGTGGTCCATATGAGGAACTAGCTATGTTGTTTGAGAAAGATGCAGGCTTTTCTAACGTAACAGGATTTAGTAGTGAGATACAGGTCAATATATTGCAGGTGCACAAATGAACAGTCAGTAACCCAACTCAGCATTATTTCTTCAAATGTTCCGTGACGTTGGTGTTTCTTGCACAGCCCACATTCCATCCCATAGCCTCTAGCTTCTTTTGAAGAGAAGCTCTGGTAGGGTTTTCCCTGGTCTGCACAGTGGTCAGTATCTAGCAAAGTGGTTCAAGAAACGAACAGTGGTTAACTGGTTACAGGTAAGTGAAGTCCCCATGTTGCTGATGTTCCAGGACCAACAGTGGTTGGTTTTGGTTATGGTTAGGGAGAGTGTCAGAGTGTCAACTGGTTAAGGTTAGGTCAGGGCCGTGGTTAGAGTGTTATATTGGTCCCTGTGTCTGGTTAAGGGTAAGGGCCAGAATATCAACTGGTTAGGGTCAGGGAGAGGGTTAGGGTGTAAGGTTAGGGTGAAGGTTCATGGAAAATATGGTCCTGGACCAACAACTAGAATGATGGTCCTGGAACATCATCAACACGGGGAAATCAGATCAGCCGAAGTGAACAGGGAAGCTACACTGAATGTTTTGTCTGTTTCAGATAAAACACCTGTAGGACTGTAAAACTGTATAACGGCAGTGGCGCAGTGGGTAGGCGCTCGCCCCTCGACCAGAGGGTTGGTGGTTCGAGCCCCCGTTCGAGCGCACACTGTCGTTGTGTCCCTGGGCAAGACACTTAACCCACATTGCCTATGAATGAATGTGGTTTGTGTGATTGGTGTTCGGTGGTGGTCGGAGGGGCCGTAGGCGCAAACTGGCAGCCACGCTTCCGTCAGTATGCCCCAGGGCAGCTGTGGCTACATAGTAGCTTACCACCACCAGGTGTGACTGGAGTGAATGAATAATGTACAAATATGTAAAGCGTCTTTGAGTAGTTGTGAAAAGCGCTATATAAAAAATGTATGAATTATTTAATGTACACATCATTTTACAGGTGGCATTTGGCTGGTGGCAGAATTCCTGATTTTTAGGTTTTACTGGACAAGTCCTCACAGAAATGTTGAAGACCACAATATTTTTTATTGTATGTTCAGAATTATTTAAAAACATGGCAAAAATCAGTTCAATTTTCAAAAGTGAACATAATAAAGGAGGATTTGTGAGGAATGAATACATGTATGCATACATTGACAGACTGACCTTTGTATCTCGTCCGAGAGACTTTATCAATTCTGAAGAAGAACTAGAGCGAGCTGAGCTTTTATCACTCATTGCTAATTTCTCCAAAGAAAATGTATTTATTGTTGCTGTTTATATTTATATTTGAGTTATTGTTTGATCTTTAATTGAAAAATGTAACAAAACAAACACATGTATTATGGTATGTTCATGGTCAATAAACTATGACTTGACCAGGCCAAAGCCAAAGAAAGACCTAAACCAAAACTACACCAAGTCGTGCCATGAGAAAACTGCTCCGACTCATTGTTCACAACTGCAGCCCACTGCTCAGATCATCAGTATTTGGAGATGTGTTGACTCAGATGGTCCAAACAGCTGAGAGTGGCTCCTGTTTCATGGACAGGAAGTTGCTGCCAACATCCTCTGTCCACTAACATCATCCTGATCAATAAACATCTCATTATCCCCTCTGTACATCGCACACAGAGAGAGAGAGAGAGAGAGAGAGAGAGCTGTGTAGGACTCTCAAACATGTCTGCAACTGAAATGGGTTTTGTGGAGGAAGTGAGTCAACTGTGAAAATGCCAGACATGATATCAGCATTAATATCCAGCATGGGATAGCCTACTCTACACAGTTTGTCAACAGAGCGTGTGTCTGCCAATAATACAGAGAAGGTGTCTATTCACTATGAACTTATATGGTAAAATCAGCATCAAAAATAGGATTACAGAAATTGAAAGAATTGCACTTAAAAGGTTCATTTCTGATACAATAGCTATCCAAATTAATTTGCAATTTAGTTTCATTTTAAGCATAAATGATCATGTCCAGTTCAAGATTAAACAGATGGCCTTATAAATATGATAAACAGTAGGTCAGTGATCTGATTAGAACCAATGCTTTTGTTTTCAGTCAGAGAAAGCTCCTTTAGTGTTGTGGACGTACAATTACAGAGGATTAGTTCAACGGCTGCATGTACATTACATGCACGAGGATAATCTCAAAACTACAGAGTGTCAAAACTGGTTAAGAGCAGCACTGGGATTAACAGGACCATAATCTGCTTCAGTAAACGTCTGATAGGTTTAATCCATAGTGACAGCAAACTTAAAACACTTCTATGCATTTATTTCATAATTTTGACATGGCAAAATATAGGAAGATCTGTTTATATTAGTGCTGATAAAATTAGCAGATACATTCAGCACAGGAACAGCAGGCCAATGAAAGCATCCCTTATTCGAGACGCCATTGAATCAAACCAGGCGATTGGTCAAAACTTGCCAATACAATGCCAGGTCTAATAGCTCTATATGTGTACTTTACTGTGAGAACTAAAGGTAAACCAGTTCATTGGTGAAACTGGACCAACCAAGAGACCCTTTTCTGTGAACACTGTTAGCCAATCACGCTAACGTATATGTGTGGCCTATACTAGCATCTGGTAAAGTGCAGCCTTGAGATTCTGTCTGCCACACTAGTGAAAATCTCTGGACTACATCTACAGGGCCTGGGTAACATTACCTAGGGCTATGGAGTATTCTGGCTCCATACAACACTTACAGAAGGTAGGTCTAGATTCAGAGTGGGAAGTGTCCAGTACTGAGGTGAGGTCAGCCTAGTATGGGTAAATGTATGTATGGAGATTTTTTGCAAGGTATGGATAAGGTTTAGTCATCGTTCATTCCTGGTTTAGTCCAGTCAGAGAGTTGAGGGTTCGAATCCCACTCCAACCAGGAAAAGACTGAAGAAAACATTGCCTATATATAAATGTGGTTGTTTGATTGGTGTTAGTGTGTGACTGATTATTAATAATAATGGATTCAATTGTAAAATGCCTTTGAGTGTCCATAAAAGCACTATACGACAGGTGCATTGGCCTAGTTAATTGCTGTTTCAATGTTGGGTTACTTTTGACCATTCAGAACAACAGATTAACATCAGTCATCTGTACAGGCCGATACCGATATCGGTCAAAATTGTAAATATCGATACCGATACCGACGTTGAGCCGATATATCTGTGACTCACTGTTATTTATTTGCTCTGCGTGTATTCTTTTAAAATTAAAATAGTCCAGCCTGGACCCTGTTCTCTCATTAACTCATAAAAAACACATGAAATATAAATAAGCAGGTATTGAAGCCTCTCAGACTGGACCCTCCTGATGCTGGATTATTCAGCTGGATGTTTGAATAATTCATGACATGAACATGACAGCCCTGTCCTCCCCAGGGAAATGGGTGGGTGACCCCAACTGGTCTGCCCTATATGGACTCAACATACCAGGGGCAACAAACAAATAAAAAAATCCTTTACAGTTTATTTTTGGTTAGAGTTAGCATCCCATATTGAAAACAGCATTCAAACCAAAACCATCATAAAATATATCACCATCAATCCTAAAGCGATATTACAAAAAGATCAACAAACAAATACCAACAAAAAGACAAGCTTCAGGCCAGACATAAACAGATCTAATTGCATTACTTTTAACAAACATTGAAATAATACTATGTGCAGTATTTCCTTATATGCAATCCCAGAGAACTGAACAATCTAGTTAATGCCATTGCAAGCAATAGGAGGAAAATCAACAAAATAAAGCAAATAAATCAAAATTAATACTTCAAGCCACACAGAAGAAAAAACAGAATTGCAAAGGTTATTCCATGCCTCACCCTGAATGGTCATGGTTGATGTTGTAGTGCTAATATGTGCTAATATGAATCAGTAAGAGTTTAAAAAGGCTAACGCTTTCCCTGTTGTTGGCTGATGACCAGAGGGTTGTCGCGGAAACGGTGAGAGCCAATCGGAGGCTAAGGTGCGACAGTTGTAATGTTAGAGGCAGGTGTGAACAGGAAGTGGAGGCGTCAGCTGCTGGATGGACCAGTGACACGTGACAGTGTAGGGTTTCTCCAGGTATTAGGTGACACTGTGACGCTGACAAGTATAGGTCAATTCTGATGCTGAAATAAATCTATAGGTTTGTAGAAGGCCTTTTCTATATTCATTTGAATTTATTGACCAGGATTTGATAGAGGTCAATGGCAGGATAAAGACAATCATTTCTGACTAATAAATGTTAGTAGTTAGCCTCTTCACGTCACGGTCAGCATTTAGTCCAGCATAGGATTTCCTGACAAAACCCTCTACATTTGGCCAGGTTTGACACTAGCACATAGGTGATCTTGTGGCTAGCATTTTAGATCTTCAAGAATCTCCTGCATGACTGTTGGAGGTACTCAATTGACCAACTGGAGAACCTACTATTAACGATGATGGTCTACTGACGTGCTCATTTCTATGGTACATGCATGTAAGAACATACAACACATTCTCTACTGAGCACCTATTATAGCTGGTAATCAGAGGTGGGGAGGTACTCAGTTACATTTACTTGAGTAACTTTTTAAATAAATTGTTCTCCATAGAGTAGTTCTACTGCACAATACTTTTTACTTTTACTTGAGTAATATTTTGAAGTAACTGTACTCTTACTTGAGTAAAATCTTGTAAAGAACAGCTTTATGTGAAAAATGTGATGATGTGGAAATTCTGTTCCTGGTGCCTTATTTTTGAAAATATTATTTACTTTTTAGTTTATCTTTTGAAAATATCAACTATTATTAAATATTACTAAATATTACTTTTACTTGAGTAACATTATTTTGAAGTAACAGTACTCTTACTTGAGTAACATTATTGACTACTCTACCACCTCTGGTAATAATACATTGAGACAGCTGTGCAGACTCACCTCTCTTGATGTGTTTGAGTTGTCTCTCAGCCTCATCTCTCTCTTCAGTCAGTCTGTTGCACTAAAAAATACAATTACAGAATTATTATTCTCTTACTGACCAATAAACCACCAGCATAAAGCATACTGTAACAGGAGTAATCTAGGAAGGGCAAGACCATGTCTGTTCCAGCATTGGGTTGTTCTAGCTACACAGAAAATAGAAGAAAATAAAAAACACATTTTGGAAAAGCATTCATGTTGATAATGACTTTAATGTATCGGTCAAAATTTGAACAATGAGTAACAAAGACATTTTCATTTAAGGAACTTAGGATCATTCTCTGTTTATACATAGACTGGGTTGATGAGGTGATGGTTAATTATGGGACTGCAAACAAACACCAGACCTGTAAGTTCTACATATGGGCCACACACTTTACCTACTGAGCTAAACCGTGGCCTGAATAGTATACTTTTTGGTAAAATACAAAATTAAAAGATGTGATCCTTGGTAGTGGTCACTAAACTGCATCCACAGCGGATCGAATGTGATGACAGAAGGGATGTTTTTCACACAGTTTGACGTAAGTGAGACCAGAGCTAAATTCAGACTGAACACATGTGGACAAGGGTTTGGAGGAATCAAAGGTTCCTTCAAAACAAAGACTGAGATTTCAAATTGAATTGAGTAAGTAAACATGCTAATAATTCTGTCAGAAGACACAGAAAGTACTGCCTCACCATTGGTCCATGACTGTCAGTACTGCCTCACTATTGGTCCATGACTGTCAGTACTGCCACACCATTGGTCCATAACCATCAGTACTGCCTCACCATTGGTCCATGACTGTCAGTACTGCCACACCATTGGTCCATAACCATCAGTACTGCCTCACCATTGGTCCATAACCATCAGTACTGCCTCACCATTGGTCCATAACCATCACTACTGCCACACCATTGGTCCATAACCATCAGTACTGCCTCACCATTGGTCAATAACCATCACTACTGCCACACCATTGGTCCATAACCATCAGTACTGCCTCCCCATTGGTCCATACCTGTCAGTACTGCCATGACATTGGTCCATAAACATCAGTATTGCCTCACCATTGGCCCATGACTGTCAGTACTGCCACACCATTGGTCCATAACTGTCAGTACTGCCACACCATTGGTCCATGACTGGACTGTCATTATTGATTCAGAACACATTACTATCTTTACTGCTGTCTTTATGGCCTCCTTTAGTGAAGTGCCTGACCACAGCACATTACAGGTTTCACTAGAGCTCCACTTTTAATTAAATGAGGTCAACATCTAATCAACATTTGTAGCTGTGTAATAAATGTTTGGAGGATTCTTCAAGGTCAGAAAAAAGTTCCATGCCATTGCAGCCATATAATAAAGAAAAGAAAGTGATAAATCCAAAACACCTGGTCACATGTTCCTGTCATGTGACTTTCTTAATGCATAAACATAGTCAGAGGTGGGTATTTACTCAGTTACATTTACTTGAATAACTCTTTAAATAAATTGTACTCCAAAGAGTATCTTTACTGCACAATACTTTTGACTTTTAATAATAATAGTAATAATTGTAATTTTTGAAGTAACTGTACTCTTACTTGAGTAAAATCTTGTAAATCTAGAAAGAGTAAGAGTACTTTTACCACCTCTGTGTGTCATGTAAGAACAGCTTTATGTAAAAAAAAAAAAGGTTTCCCCCAGATTATCACAAAATTAAACAGATCTGACATTACACAGTTAATTAACAGTTAACAGTTACTCAGGTCTTGAGTAGTTTTTTCACCAGTACTTTTCTACTCTTACTCCAGTAATTATGTGAATGAGTACTTTTTTTATTTGAAATGACAATACTCTTATTGGCTACTCTACCCACCTCTGAACATTGTCAACAACAACACATATAAACAACTTGCAAAAACTAGCCTTAATCATTGCTAAAGGAAGTTGATAGCAGGGGCCAGTGCTGCCATGACAACGGAACAGGGGCGGGTCCATTTTGTAAACCAAAACTAACAAGTCAAATCGGGATCCTAACTAAAGAACGAAAACAGGAGGTCTAAAAAGCTCTAAAACTGGGGCTAAGCAAGCTCTAAACCAGGACAAAACCAACACTTAATCAGGGCTGTGACTTGCACTGGGCCCACAGTTTGATACGTTCAGTTTTTTGCCTGTTAGTCTCTCAAGTAAAACCTGTTGATTTGATCTATTGTTTGTATGTGTGCTATAGCTAACAGTGGTTCAGTTGTATATTGAGAGTGGCTGAACCCAGTGTCCCTGTCTGCGCCTGTGAGGAGAATGAGAGCTGACATGCTGGGACAGACTCAGGACACGGTATGACCACAAATAAAGCCTAGTCTATATAGATATAAAAAGGCTTCTAATATTCTTTGGCTGGTGATTATTCTATACGTCAGAGATATTGATATGTATAATAACTTTATTACTGCATTTTGATTATTGTTCAATTCTATGCCTATTTTCCCTCATCTTTCAGTTGAGAGAGTCAACTCAAAAAAGTTATTTTGATTCAATTTAAATTTAGTATTGTTGGGACATTAGCCAGTTTTCTAGGAAACAATAAAGGTTGGATTATTGTGGTAATGTTTTTGAACTGAAAGAGTTCTAGACTAGTGGTTCTCAAACTGCGGGCTCTTTCAGTGGTACTCAGGAGTTTGCTATTGAAGTCTTTGCTATAGGGGGCATAAACCTGGCTCATCCTAAATAATGGTAAAATTTAGTTTGGATCTGGTTTGGTACTGATTTAGTTCTTATTTGGACATCTTTAAAAGGATCCTTCACCATAGATACTTATACAAAATATTAGTTTGTTTAGTACTTTACTGTTTTTGTGGCTCAATGAATAGAGCATTTACTGTTTCAAGTCCATGTTTGGGCACTGTCCTTACCATTGTGAAATGGGACAATGCCTTGGAGGAGGTCTGTGCTTTTATAGTTTTTGGGCTAGAGCCAGTGATCAGTCTGTACTATATATGTATGGGCCTTGTTAGTGATTTAAGCTGAGTCTAGGTCTGTTCCATTATTGACTGTGTTTGCATTAGGGCAGTGTCCCACAAATCAGCTTGAATTTTAATGAGACAATGCTATAGTAGAGGTTAAAATGTTGTACGAGGTTATATGAGAGATGGTTCAGAATCATGCATCTACAGTAGCCTATATAAAGTGGCCTATATAAAGTAGCCTATATAAAGTAGCCTATATAAAGTAGCCTATATATTTCACTTATTTGCCTTGGTACTGTGGCATAACCCCTCTCTATTGATGATACTTTTGCCTGAGACTTTTGCCTCATCATCAGAGGGGAAAAAAGCGGATGTATGGTTGATTTGAGCAACCAGAGTTGGCATCCTGAGACAAAATTATCAAATTAATTAATCTTTGATAGGATTGATAGCGGACAGTCACAGGGCTGACATAGAGACATACACTGACAACTCACTCTCACATTCATACACTAGTAGAGTATTCAAAATTGGCTTATTTGATCTGTATCTAACTTAACCCAAAGACCTCCCACTGTTTTATTTTTATTTATTATTTATCCTTTTTTTATTTATGGTGGCGTCCATAACAAGGCTCAGGTGGGCTCTCTCACCCTGTACCATTTCAAAACAAACGAGCCGCACGTCATGTGACCAAACACCTGAGCCTCATTCATTCATAGATTCAGTAACGACAAGCCATGAAATTAGGGAGAAGACTGAGCACATGCCACCCACAGTAGATATATACGCCTATACCTCTTTGAACACCATATAAATACCAATAAATACTATAATGTAATTTATTGAGAAGATAATTGCATTGAGAAGTATTTATGCATGTGGCTGGAGTTATCATTACAATGACAGGAGCTTAAACAGTAAGCATATGTCACTCAGGGAGCATACTGTACGTGTAGGTCAGTGGGTGAACTGAAGAGCACAATTTCAAATGCTGATGTATTCATCTGCAATCCATATTAACTGACTTCCAATCATAATAAAAAGCAAAATATTCATTTCCTCTACAGTCACACTCTTTTGGCCATAAGCTATAGACCCTACTTCTGATGCCACAGCTGCCATGGGATATGTGGCAGCCTTACCACCCCACCAAATACCAGCCACACAAGAACAGGTTGGATTGGACGTGCCCCCAACTCTCCAGTCACAGTCTAGTGTGAAACTCAAGCTGAAACATAAGTCTATATTGTCTATTAGTATATTGCAATGGTGAATTAATAATAAAAATTAGTTAGTTAGATAATTGTTATGGGCGGTGGCTTTTACTGTTTTGTCAGGAGCTTCATTTGTGATTTGAGTGGTAGGCCTATTAATCTCACCTAAACAATACATGAATGAACCACGTCACTACTGGAGGAACAGTAAAGTCTACATTTGCCTGATTGGTTTGGCTTCAGTTTTCCAATGGGAGCCCTATAAAGACTTTGGCGTTCACCTATGAGAGCAGGGGGTCCCATCAATAAACACTTCATCAATGAGGCCCTGGACAATGAAGGGTCAGATTTAAGAGTGTACCCTGAACACACCACAGAGGCTCATTTAGTCTTTGTTAGAAATGTCTGGAAATCTATAAACAAACAAAACATTCTATGTATATCTAGAAGGAATGGGCTATAATTGGTCTAAATTTGATATATGCCCATAAGAATAATTTCACAATAGAATTTCATAAAATGTTCTGTTTTATTATGGGCAGCTTCCTCTAAGGACACTTCTAATAATAGCCTATTCCTTCTAGTTCAAGCTCCTTTCCTTCCTTCCTTGCTTCCTTCCTTCCAGCTACATCGACATCTTAAATGATGTTATACAGGCTAGTTCTAGTAGGCTAGTTACCACACTCGTTCTCTAGTCAGCCTAATACAAAAACGAGGCTTGAAAATCCATTTAAAACTGTCCCTACATCCCATAACACTATCCATCCCATGTGCGATCCGTGTAAATGGCGAAAGAGAGCCACAAATTTAGGGAGGGGTCCTGCTTCGAGATGCTGAGCAGAAAGCCGGCCGGCGACTACACCAGTCTTCTTACAGGACAAGCGAGTGTTCTACTTTTGACCGGAAAGACGCAAAAAGGCACGATCATTATGCCCCAAATCAATTTCAGACACAATTTGAGGACGTTTGCTGCTTCTGGTTGGTTTTACCTCAGTTTGCGCGTCTCGGTCCTCCTCGCATCCCTCCATCGGCGCGGATGGCGAGCTGGGAAGCATCTTCAAACCCCCCCAAAATAAGTCCCACTTCAGAGTTTCTTGCACAAATCTCACTAAAGGGAAACCGCACCGCTACCAAGCCCCGAGTCTAGAAGCACATGTTGGTATTTGATCCGATTTTTGGTGAAAGGCAGAGAGGATGCACGGGGCTCCCCTCCTCCTCCTCCTCCTCCAGCTCAGCATCATCTGGAGCCGGGACCCTCCCCCAAACCCCAAACCAATAAAAGGTTCAGATGACGTGGATTTATAAAAGCCTATAGCAATATAAGCAGCAGTTTGGAGAGGGCATATTAGGGATAACACACACAGACAAAAATAATAATAATTGCGCCTGTATTTCCACTAAAACATCATTCATTTGGATTACTTTTGTATTAGAGTTTTATTTTCAACCAAACACATTTTAATTATTAATATGTACATATTTTTACTGTAGGGGAGTTTTAAAAATCCTTCTCGGTAAACACAGCACTAGATCAAATACAGGTCAGGGTCAGACACAGTGTGTGTAGCTCACCTGTGACATCTAGTGGGCTCCATGTGTAACTACACCATGAAATATGCCTAATCAATGTCAATGTGAAGAAAATGACGTTACTGTAAAAAACAGACACATTCTCCTTTAATCCTCTCTGCGTTATTTGCCTCATCAACGTTCCTAAATTTGCACAATGATTTGTCTTTTTCTGACCCTTATTGAAGTTGGATTAACACCGAACATTTTCTTCCAATGTCAAGTTGTAATTAACATGAATAATGTAATGTGTTTGTTGAAATATAAAATTTGCGTCAACATTTATTGTATATAATATATATATATATATATATATATATATTTTTATATATATATATATGTATTATTTTTTTTAATGTCACGTGACTCAGGGCGTTTGTAAACACGGAAGTGAAGCTGCTGCACAACTGTTCCAGCTGAGACGTGCTGCAGGTTGCGTTGTCAGCAGTCCATACACTTTCTTTTTGATTTTTATTATCATTGTTTAGTGTGATTTCATCGAACTCAGTATGGACATTAGATTGCTGCTGGCGGTGGTTTTGTGGCGGACTTTAGCTGGATCTGAGGCAAAAAGAAGCGGAGCGAGGAGGGTCATTAAAGCGCAGGTGGGCAGCTAAAAAAATATCTCTCTATATATATATCTGTGCAATGGATACACTGTGTTTTCAGATGTTATGAGGCATGCACAAAGTATTCTGAAATATACCTTCTGTGATTTACAAAATGCTTCTAAACAAAGCTAGATTTACAGAAATTATTGTTCAGTTTTGTAATGATATTTGATTTGGTTTAATCATTCAGTCACTTCTTGAACTGAACTGAACCTGGTTATATACCAAGCAAGATTTTTTCGCTTCCTATCAAACACGTCATATGCTGACCTTCAAACCACCGATGTTGGTCTCAAAATATGTTTACTGTTACCTTCAGCTCTTTCTGGGTCTGTTTGTTTTCATTTGTAAAATTTATCACATTTTATTGCGTTCATATCTCATCTTTTGTGGCATTTTGATAAATTACTCAGAGATTTGTCAAATAGTAGGGATTAGAAATACATTATGGAAGATTTTGTCATACTAATTCATATTATATAAATGTCATAATTTTGCCAATATGTTGAGGTTTAGGGTCAGCGTAGTTTGTTAGCTCTTCAGTGGTGCTTTCTCAAGTTTAAGTTTACTTCCCTTTTTTGTCTGCCACCAGATTTAAATGAGTGTTTTGCATTATGTAAATGGTTGAAAGCTGAAAGTAAAAGAAAGCAAAGATTTTATCTCTCAAAGAAACTGCTAAAATCCTAGGATTGATTTTATTGATGCAAAAGAAGTGGTTGGATCTGGATCCAAAAGTGGACCATTAGAGAGTAGAATATATCTTCAGTGTTGAAACTGAAGACTAAATATTGTTTCACCTAAAATGAAGAATAATATTGAGAAATAAATTTTAAACATTAGGGGAACAAATGAATCCAACAATCAGACAGATGGGAACCACTGTTTAAAATGTGGTTATTGTTCTACTACAGTGCTCTGTCTGTTCTCAGTTCTCATTTTGTAAACAGATTCTCACATGAAATGCTTTCAATGAACCAATGTGAATTTCCTCTTTACTGTGTTTTGGTGGATCGGCACACAGAGTCGGGCACACAGAGTCGGGCACACAGAGTCGGGCACACAGAGTCGGGCACACAGAGTCGGGCACACAGAGTCGGGCACACAGAGTCGGGCCCACAGAGTCGGGCCCACAGAGTCGGGCCCACAGAGTCGGGCCCACAGAGTC
>JAVQKC010018023.1:0-19326 GCA_036025475.1 Philypnodon macrostomus
GGATGGATAGTGAATATATGGGACATGTACCGAGGAGGGATAGTGAATATATGGGACATGTACAGAGGATGGATAGTGAATATATGGGACATGTACAGAGGAGGGATAGTGAATATATGGGACATGTACAGAGGAGGGATAGTGAATATATGGGACATGTACAGAGGAGGAATAGTGATGAATATATGAGTAGAAGAATGAGGCTGAGGTTAGAGCTGCCAGGCAGGAGGCCTAGAGGAAGCCCAAAGAAGAGATAAGGATAAAGTGAAAGGACATTAGTTAGTTGGTGTAAGAGAAGAGAATGTAGAGGAGAGTGTTAGATGGAGGCAGATGGTTCTCTGTGGAACCTCTGAGGAACACACCAGATGAGGAGATTGTTTACATTGATTAATTTCTCATAAAATAAGAATGACCCTAATAGAAAACCAAAATAAACATGTACTCAATTTTTTTAGTTTCTCCGAGCCACTTTTGACTCTGACACTGGTTTGTTGAGCGGCCTGATCAACCTCGAGACAAAACAGAGAATAGACCTGACACAAAACTTCTACTGGTGAGAGTCACACTGAATATTTAGGTTTATTTTTTAATTTTGTATCAAGGGTTGAGAATCTAAAGGCATAAGTCAAAATCTGCCGCAAAACTGTACTGAATTTAAACAGATTTATCTAAAAAAACTTTTTTTGCACCAACTAAATCTCATGTTTAGAGATATTAATGAATGACTGTAGAAAAATGTGTTTGTGCTGGCGTCAAAATGTGGGGCACAGCCTCGATTTGTGGAACAGTATTTAAACTGAAAACTTTTTTTTAAACAGTCTTTTGGGTAAAAGATAAATGCTATTAATTTTACACGCCAAGTCCAGATAACCGATTTTTGCCATGTTTTGGTTTATTTTTGATGCTTTGAGCTTCTGTATAATGTGTGTTTTTTAGGTACAACGCGAGTGATGGGAACAACTCTGAAAGTAACCAGCCATCAGGAGCTTATATCTTCAGACCAAACTCCTCCACACCCTTCATCATCAGCAGAACAGCCAAGACTGAGCTAATACAGGTAAACCTGATCCTGGTTTAGTCTCAGTACAAGCTCCTTTAATATGGCTCTAAATCAAAACAGTACTAGCCACCATACAACCACTACCAAACATACCACCACAATCAATGTGAGTTAAGTGTCCTGCCCAAGGACACATCAGTAGTATGCACTGGATGAAACAAGAAACTGCCAACCGTTTTATTACTGGATGACCTGCTCTACTTCATGTCCCCTAATGAATTCAAATGTTATCATAATCAAACAGTTTATTTGATGTGACCATGCTAAATATATGAGGATTTGTTGTTACTGTTTTTAGACATCGGTGGTAGAGGAGGTGAGGCAGGTCTTCTCTCCCTGGGTGTCTCAGGTCGTCCGGCTGTACTCCAACAGCAGAGCTCTGGAGATAGAGTGGACCGTCGGACCTCTGCCCATAGAGTGAGTGGTATGGCACTGGTTCTCAAACACTGTGTTGCCAAAGCTAAATTGAATATAGAAAAATGGTAAAAGGGGCAATAAAAGAAACAAAATAAACATTTCTATTTATATATTAACATATACATGAAAATTAGTGCAGTCAATCGATTTTTTGTGAAATCTTTTAGACCTGTCCACACAGAGATGAGTTTAGGCGTATCCACTAAGGTATTTTATTGTTTAGGTGCTCTGTCCACATGCAGCCGGCATTTGGAGCCCGAAAATGTTTTAACCGGGTCCCAGAGTGGGAAGATTTCAAAACGCTGGTTCTGTGTTTCTGTGTTTACAAGCAATACACCACTTTTCTGAAATGATAACGTTGTAGCTCCTCCTCGCTCTTATAACCTGCTGCCCTCTGACAATAACAGCGAACATAGCATGGCACAGTGTTTTCGCGGCAGTGTCACGGCGCCACCAACGGGCCCGGCATACACACTACAGCGTTTCAGTGGTGCAGCATGAACCCGTGTGGACACAGATATTTTCTAAAACGATGCCGCCTTTATGAGAGACGTTTCTGACGTTTTTTTCTCCATGTGGACTAAGCCTTAGTGGGGCCCCAGACAGAGCTGTTCCCCTAGCCCACCAATGCTCTTAATACTGCCCCTGCTTCAACCACACTCTTAAGGCACACTGACATACAGCTGCTCGTTACACTGGGCTGTTTGGGCAGTGTAGATCCATTGCTACAGAAACTAGAAAACTAGACTAGAAAGAGCATCAGGACTACTGATTTCTGGTGTTTTTATGAATATATGGCACAGGAACAGATTTTTGTCAAATAAAAACTGATTTGAAGAATGCTGGCTGCAGCCTGCACACTTTTTGAAGGTGCGATCCACAGCCCTGATCTACTCCACTCCTGGCAATACTGCGTTCATTTATTCCGTCAGTGTGCCCCAGGGCAGCTGTGGCTACATAAGTAGCTTACCATCATCAGGTGTGACCGTGGAGTGAATGAATAATACAAAATATGTAAAGCGTCTTTGAGTAGTTGTGAAAAGCGCTATATAAAATTGATTAATTATTATTATTATACAGAGACCTCCTTTTTTCCACATTTTGTATATGCTTCCTAATCAGCTTCCCAGCCATCAACATGATGTATGAGATTTCAAAATGGCACAATATGATGTAATCAGTGCCATATGTTGAAGACTGTTATATTTTTGGATCAAACTAAGTGCTATCCACCTCTGATCACTTGAACAGAAGACATTGATGGTCCGTGCTTTGACACAGCTCAGCACATGGCCGTAAGGCTGAGGTTTGTTTTCTCCAAAAGCCTGTGTTGCAACAAGACGCCGTGTCCTCCCCGTCCTCCCCGGCCATCTAATCTGATCCGTTCCTCCCGCTGATCCATCATCGTGTGACAGCGTGTGTCCGAAGCTGAATTTCTGCTCTGAGAATAGTCACAGCCAGACGAGCCGTACTTTTTTGAGCCTCCAGCAATCTCCCTCTATCTAGCAAGCTCATGGTGTTTGTGTGTGTGTGTGCGCGTGTGTTTGAATGTGTGCGACCCCTGTATGCTGCCCTTGCCGACCCCCACACCAGTATATTTTAGTCCCACAGCCCAATAGTCCATAGACCTCTCCTGTTTCTATAGTCCGTGCCACCCCTTTGCCTCCTCCATCATCAATCATCTGGACAAAACAAACCTAACAGACCCCTACAGAACACAGGGGTTAATGTCCAGCGATGGGAAGAGATTTCAAGGATTGTTCTCAAGATTATAAATAATTATAATCCTTGATCAGATCATGTACAAAGGCAAGTAAAGTAAAGTTGCTCAAGTACGAGTATTGTACTGTAATTCAAAATGAAATCCCTGTATAAGGATTATAGAGTATAGTCATTTTTAAAGGTATTGTTATGTATTTTGTCAAGATAATGTCACTAAATCAAGTAACTATAACAACATACTGAGCTGTGGCATCTTCTCTAAGTGGTGGCAACAACTTTGCGACTTTTCAACATTATTCTTGCCCCAGTGGGATGTTTGTGAATCTGACTAAAGTTGACACTCAGAGTCCTGTCAGTAACTCCAGCCTGAGTTTGACAGAGAGACATCCACACCAACAATTAGAGCTTAATAAATCAGGGCTGCGTTTTAACACCTGCAGAGACTGCTGCAGAGTACATCCTGATATCTTGGTTTGACGTGTGGTCTGTGCTAATTAACTGGTCACACTGGAGGGGCTGGGAGAATGAGGCTGTTCTCACATCATCTACAACAATAGACTTCGCTTATCCATATTTACAGCATTATCATTATATTGTTATGTAATTATATTACATACATGATGCTCTGAGCCACAGATATATTTCAGTTTCAGTCTATTTCATAACACTGTAAAACCTATTTGTAAATTCTACAAATAATAAGTATGTTATTATGACTAAATTCAGCTAAATAGTTCAACTAAATCATTTCATATGGATTGAATGGACTCAAAACAAACAATTGTTGAAATGACTTATGTTGACACCGGACGTGAATGAAGCAAACGGATTTCCATGTTAAGTGTATGTAAAGGTGTCTAGATGTCCCGCAGGGCGATTCACATGGATCACAGCTCAGGAAACGGACTAGCTTCAGCTGTAGGCACCCCTTCTGACAACTGTCGTGATCCAGACAGAAGGCCCCTCTCGAAGCGTGAGTTGTTTCAAAACAACAGAACTTGATGCTTCATTCGTGTTTGGTGAGTTTTTTATGTATGCATTTTTAATCATAACATTGTTTCAGTGGTTTCTCGCAGATAACTCATCTACATACACAAGATGTATGTAGTCAGGCAGTTTTTAACACTAACTTTAGTTAATCAACCAAAATCAACTGAGGCAATAGGTTTACCCAACCACGTTACGTTGACTTAAGTGTCTAAACATTAGTCCATGATTTACACAAAAATCCTTACATATATATATATATGTAGGATTTACAATTAACAAATGCCACACACACTCGACAGCCCACACTGAGGAAGGCACAGGGACAGGTTCTAGGGGGTCTATATGAGAGGACAGACCACCTGTGACCAAGCTATCTGTCTCTGTCCAAAACATTTGTGTGACCCTCTTGAAGGTGACTGGGACCAAAGTCAAACTCAGACATTCAGAAAGTATGTGGGAACGATAATAAATAAGTCAGAATAGGATATTTACAGCCTAGTTTTACAGATTGATTAATAGCAACATGTATATTGGTGTGTCTTTGATGTCCTCTTCTCTTAAAACACACGGCCTATAATAAAGGTTCTGAAAATATTGTCATGGTTACCAGGAACAGGAAATAACCAATGTATCAAATGAGAATATAGTGAAAAAATGAAAGGGTTATATAGTGTTGCAGGATGGTTTTGGTGACAGATATAGGTCCTCTTCTTTGACGTCTGTGAGCAATTGATATCCAGATTGCATTCTGTTGTCCAGGGTGTATTCTGCCCATGGCCCATAGTTGCAGTGACAAGCTTCACCCAATCCTCAAAACCACAATAATATTATTCATTCCAAGCCCTGCAACTACGGGCCTTAGGCAGGGTGCAGCTCGGATAATCAGTTGCAGGGCTGACACTTGTTGACATATAGAGACAGACAACCATTCACTCCCACATTGATTCTCTCAGGGGGCAATTTAGATGATCTCCTATACATGCATGTCTTTGGACAATGGGAGCCGTGAACACAAATCCAAGGAGAACCTGCAGACTCTACTCAGATTGAATATATATACATAATGATACATATTAATGCATTTTACAGTACCATATTTCCAGCTTCAATTCCCCTATATTTTTTATTAGCTTGGCTGTTTTGTCGCCTGCTACACTAGAAGGTCCGGTGAAACCATAGTCCCATCCAAACACCCGTTCTTCTTCTCTCTTGGTATGTTCTGGACGGTGTAGTGGAACATTCCTGTAGGCTGCATTTCACTGGGCTGGCTCAGATCTGCTTTAATCACCTCAGCGATGGTAGAGCAGCAGATATAAAGTTACAATACCAGGGAATGAGAAGGAGAGATGGTGGCTAAAGCTAAGAGTTGGTTTACTCTTGTGTGTGCCAAGTGAGGTTTCACAGGGTCACAGCATGTTCACATCACTCCAGAACGGCCGCAGCTTTATCAGATTTAATATCACATTTAATATTATACAATGAAAGAAGCCCTTGATACCATATGAAGGTCTTTGAAGAGAGAGAAGTGTCAGGAATAATTTGGCACACAAGCAATACTTTTGGTTTTATTAGCATCTGCTGTATGACCTTGGTGGCTTTCAATCGCAGTGGTCTGTTTTTGGGGTCCAAAAATGTCCCCAAAAATATAGAAAGAAAATCTAAAAACGAAATGACGAAGCAGCAGTCAAACGCATTATGGCATAATCTTTGAATCCTTTGAATGGGTAAATAGGCCATTGTGTCCTTGGGCAAGACACTTCTAACTTCCTTGCCTGAATTCATGACGTAGTGGTGTGTTTAGTGATTGCCAGAGAGAGAACACGTTGTTTGGCTGTCACATCTCTGTCAGTCTGCCGCTGGGCACCTGTGTGTGAATAGTTTACAAATTTTAAGTATGTCTAATCTATCCAGCAAATTTCATCCATCCAATGTAATTGTGTCTAGAATTTTTAATCTGTGCTTGAGCATGTCAGATCCCTTTGGCAGCATTCTTTTAATGTGTTGCCAAAGGGAATCATTTGCACAGAAAATTTGACATTGCACACATCCAAACTACTCCATTTATCCAGGCTTGGGGTTGGCCGAAGTGTTTGTGCAATCTATCTTTTAAACCAATATTAACCAATATTTTTAATTTATTATTTTATTTTATTTATCATTTTTATTTAACCAGGTAAACCAATTGAGGACCAATTCTCATTTACAATGTCGACCTGGCCACATTCATTCCTAGGCAATGTGGGTTAAGTGTCTTGCCCAGGGACACAACGGCAGCGTGTGCTTGGACGGGGACTCAAACCACCAACCCTCTGGTTGAAGGGCGAGTGCCTACCCACTGCACCACTGCCGCCCATTTTCACTGTATTTTACAAGAGCCTTAAAGAGCCTTAATAGTGCATTGATACCAACTTTACCATAAGTCAACATTGAAGCTTCACATTTCTGTACATTGTAGGATCAGATCAGATCAACTAAGATATGATGAATAATAATTAGATAATATTTTTGTGAAGCTACAGTGGGGAAATCTGAATCGTGCTCTGACTGTGATTACGGTTTGCATTATTTTACTATAAAAAATTGCATTTCCTTAGTATCAGTCTCATATTTGATATTCTACTGTTGTAACTCTACCTGTTTAGATGGACTTTTCCCTGTTTAATCTTGAGTGGTTGTATCTGCATGCGGTAAATTGCCATATTTTCACTTGGTTTCACCTTCATAAAAGAAGCACTTCAGTCCCACCGGCTCTCCCTGTCTGTATCATTAATGTACTTTATAATCGCAGGGTTTGGATTAAAACTAAGCCCAAAGCTGTGAAATTGAGTTGCACACAAGAGAGCGGTTAACTCAGCAATACATCTGATTTATTCTTTGCTTTTCAATTTATTTTTCTGACTTGCAATGTGCTCACAGTGAAATTAGTGGTTATATAATAGCGGGGGGGGGACAGTTAACAAAAGGAAGAGCCGCTCCCTAAAGCAAAATCTCACAGATGCTTTGTAAAAATTGCTGACAGTCTTCATTGGTTTATTCCTTTTTTATTGCTGGTGTTCTTGCAGTGGTCTAGTTTTATCCGAGCCACAGTGAGGAAAGAGAAAGGGCTGCCCATCCTGGTGGAGCTGCTGCGGTCAGATGTGGACAAAGTGGTGCGGGCTGTGGCTATCGCTCTACGTAACCTGGCCATGGACAGAAGAAATAAAGATCTGATAGGTAAGAGCGTTCACCTATTTTCATTCATTATGCGAGTTGCAGGGCTGACACAGAGACATACACTAACTATTCACGCTTACATTAGAGCAGTGGTTCTTAACCTTGTTGGAGGGATTGAACCCCACCAATTTCATATGCGCATTCACCGAACCCTTCTTAATTTGACCGTGAAGATGAAAGCAGCGTGAGTCTCTCCGGTGGCTCAGCGGGTCGCGAACCGACTAATGAAACTGAAACTTTTACACACATGTTCGAATCCAGTCCGTGGCCATTCATTGAACAATGATTAATTAATTTTATAAATGTAAGTTAATTTAATAATTTAACTAATGTTTAATGAAGCTGGGCTCCAGCTTTATCCAGCTGGGCACGGAACGTAAGGGTGCACAACCTGAATTGGGACACAGCCTGTGAGTCTTGACCTCCGTCAAACCCCTGAGACTGACTCACCGAACCCCTTGGGTTTGATCGAACCCGGGTTAAGAACCACTGCATTAGAGGCACAAATTCCCCTAAGTGTGTGTGAAATAGCAAAATAAATGTATCAATATAAAGTTATGGCAATCGGCTAATCTGGGAAAATTGTTGAATTGTGCTACAATGCTACTATTTTTACTGTATTATGATGATGTATGTGTGATGATGTTAGTGGGCTATTGGGTAGAAGCTGGAGTAGTTGGAGATAACCCACAGTAACACAGGGAGGACATGCAAACCCAACAGGGCTCAGGGGCCATTTACAAACTTGAATGTGCTCACTACATATACTTTGAATGTTAATCTAAAACAATAAATCACTAATATGCTGAATATAATGGATGGGGAGTATTTGGAGATAACCCACACTGAGAGGACATGCAGACTCTACTCTAACATTGTGTATCAGTCGGCCGGAGAATTTCTTCTTGCTGAGACTGCCCAGCCACCACTACCTATTAAAGACCTGTA
This sequence comes from Philypnodon macrostomus, assembly GCA_036025475.1. Taxonomy (NCBI): domain Eukaryota; kingdom Metazoa; phylum Chordata; class Actinopteri; order Gobiiformes; family Eleotridae; genus Philypnodon; species Philypnodon macrostomus. The sequence goes on from JAVQKC010018023.1 coordinate 8,351, forward strand.
TAAAGAATGTTGACACCAGGTTGTGTGATTCAAAGAAATGCAATTAACAGCATCCTAATTTAGTTGAGCATTAATACATTCTTCAGGCATTAAGTGGTTCTATGAGACATGTTTGAGGCCCGTGCTATAGCCAACCAATAGCCAATTAGTAATAAATCTATGTAATACAGCATTTAACTTTAACATGGTTTTATATGACTGCTTCTACTGCTTGGACTGAGTTGTTAAAAATTCGATGTAAGATTTTATTCTGGGTGCAGATTTAGCTACAGTATCTGCCACTACAGTTATTCTCCCTTGACTGTCTCTTTTCATGCAGGGAGCTATGCTTTAAGGGACCTTGTGGGCAATCTGCCATGTGGACAGCAGCATCCAGCAAAGAATCTAGACGGAGATACTGTTGTGTCTATTCTGAACACAATCCATGAGATCATCACAGACAGCCCCGAGAACGCCCGAGCACTCATACAAGGCCACGCTGTGCAGAAACTGGTGTCCATCAACAAGTCCAGGTATGTGACTGAAGTGTGTGTCAGTTTTTTGCACTCACTGGCCACTTTATTAGGAAGACCTATTTATCTGCTTGTGAGCTCCAACAGCTAATCAGGCATACATATTATATTGTACATATGTCCAAGATAAAGCGGCTGAAGTTGAAACTATACATTGCAATAAAGAAAAATTGTGTTTGAAGTGTTTGGTTGTTTGTGCCAATTAGACCAATCTGACTATTTCAGCCCCAGAAATTACCCCGTCTAGGGTTGCTGAATGGTCAAAAATACCATATCCAGTGAGCAGCGGATCTTTGGCCAAAGGAAATGCTGATGCCAGACTTATTTTTAGTTAACAAGGCAAAATTAGCTCAGATAACCACTTGTTACATCAAGGTCAAACACATGAAGCAGGTGGGCTAGGACAACAAAAGACCCCAATGGGTGCCACTGTATCAGGTACAAGGTCTACCTAATAAAGTGGCCAGTGGGTTTACAAGTCAAGTCTGTATTTTTTGCAGCTTCTGGTGCATTACATCACTGTCTTTATTTACGATTGTCCTGGGGCAATCAGAGGCAGATTTGAATCAAGTGGACAGTGCAGGGCTTTTGTTGTTTATCACAATGTCTAATGGTTTGTCGTCAGCCAATCAGCACGGGAGACCAAGGCCGCTTCTCATGTTCTGCAGACAATATGGGCTTACAAGGATCTGCGGCACACACTGACCAAAGCCGGCTGGACCAAAAGTCACTTTAAGGTATTTTCCATGTATTCATATCAAAATAGAATGTTGAAAATGCTTGTCACTTTGATTGAACATGACATTGCCGGCTTTGTGCGTCAATTATGAGAAACTGTCAAGCTGTCAGTGACTGAAAGGGAAATGGCACTGACATATGTAGTTTGTCAGAAAATGCCACTGTTGTTTTATACAGCTGTTATTACTACTATACCACAACAAAAATGCCAAACACCAAAATGCACTATAAAAGGCGTCCAACAACATAGCATCACAAGCCCAAAGGATGCATCCGGACGGGCTTCTGCCATATAACCTATGACAAATCCAATTGTTAATCACTGTTTTTTATATGTGATATGCCGTCACCATGGAAATAGATATTGACATATTGCAGTTTTTTCAGTAATGCTTTTCATTTTTGTCTTTCAAAGCCAACTTCAACAGGAGTGACTAAAAAATCCAAAAGTGGAAAGCAAGGTGGCGACGATATCACCTTGCCACTCATGGACAAAAACCAAGGTCAGCATTCCGTCGCACTGCCTCCATCAGGAACACAATTAACCCAGTGATCAAATGAGAGACATGTCCTCAGGCTCTGAAACCAGAAGCACATTTTAAACATGGTGTGTGGAGCGGGGACAAAGACATTAGCATCAGTCCCGGGACCATATTCCTCTGAAACGTAGCCCTAAACCAATGATGTGCCACCAAGGTTATCAGCGTGTAGACTTATTAGGCAGTCTCCCACAGGCGCGGCCGGCTCATGCATCACCAGTCACATCCTATTTAGACGTTATTCCTAAAGGGCACCCACTTTCCCGCTACAACATCAAGCTTCCCCACAATGTGATATTATAAATTAACTATTAAAATACAGTTTTACTCTAGAGGGTGTCTTATGAATAAAGAAGATAAGCTAAATAACCTTTGAAATGTGAATACAGTGGGTATAGGGCATAATGAAAACACTTAATGAAATGAATCTTTTGAATTGTAGTGCTTTATTTGAAGGCTGTGTCTCTGAATGGAGTTAACGTTATATATTTCAGGTGGTAGGTGGTTTTCCCCTTATACGGTTGCATGTTTTGTCATTTCACGGTTTATGTGTTTTTGGCGCCCGTAGCTACATCTTTGCTCTACACCGTGTGGCTGATGTGATTATGTCTCACCTCACAGATGTGTATTCCACCTTGGAGCCAAATGACAGAGTCGGCGATGGGAAAGGGTCAGTGGTGGAAAGAGAGGCTCTTCAGGTAAAATCACTTTCACAGATGGCAACACACTTGAATCACTCTCACTTGTGTTCGTCGCACACAGAAGGATGTATATCATCTGCCTCATGCACAGGTCCTGATTCAAGCCAAAAGATTTCTATGGTTTCTTATTTATATATATTATTTTATATACCGGTAGACAACATTACCAGCACCAATAGCAGTATAGAAATGTGTTATTTTACTGCCTACCCTTATTAGTGTTTCATGGTTGTTTGGGGGGTGAGCTTTGGTAAAGGCTGATGCCAGTTATTTCAGATGCACAATTATTGACTTTACTAACATAACGGCTTTTTCTCAGGATAGTTCTAATTCTACGATCAGGTTAGACATTTTGTAATTTATGATTATGTAAAAAATTGAACTCTACTCAAGTTTTATCTTAATAGATTTTGACCAGTGTGAATATGTACTCACATTCTACAACAAATGCTCTTTTTGCAGTTTACAGTGTTCATTGTTTTTATGGGTCCTATACAAATACTGATGATAAAATGGAGGCATAAAAAACACTATTGGCAAATCTTGCTGCTAATGTTTATTATTGTTGAAATAATGCTTTGTAAATAATGCATTCCCTGGTTACTGATCCTTACTAAACTAATAACTAACTAATACTTTATTCGGTGTTACCTGAGATCACTACGTCTAAACTTTGAATTTGTATTTAAAAAAGTGTGACTCTGTATCTGAACTCGTACTAATTGTATATATTTAAATCTTTAGGCGATCAATGAGAGGAAGCACTTCATCCGAGCTGGACGTCCTGCGGTGGGTCTGATGGACAACAAGCCCCCTCCGTTAGACTCGTGGGTGTAGACACAGAGCCAGCCTGAAAACCCTGTAGACACTTGTCATCTGTGAAATACAGACCTGTGCCATTTTATCATATAGAGAAGAGAAACAGTCACTCCCTTTGTTTACCCGACAAGACGTGCCAAACTATTACCTTTATTTATTAAGGGGTTCTATCTATCTGGGGACAGACTTGATGGAATTTGTCATTTAGGAAGACGTACATACGGTATAGCCTAAATATGCAAAGTGTGATGTGCCATGACCCAAAGAATATACCAGATGTGATCAATTTACAAATATAACGGGATGAGCTAGTTTGATCTAGTTTTAAAAGGTGGAGATGAAGATCCGATCAGTATAAGACATTAAACTCATTTGCCGTGTGTTTAACGGTAGAAATAGTATTTGAGTTTACCCGTAATAAACAGATACAGATGAGTTGATATTTACTTTCCTCTTGACAAAGCTGCCATCGGATGAGATTAGGAACGGTCTTTAAAGATTTTTTAAAGGCAACCGTGATTGTAAATGTGTAACAAAGGACTGTTAATAATTTAAATGAAGGCATTTATATTGTAATATTTATTGTAATACCCATGTTATTAATCAAAGGCCATACACGTGTTAGCTACTACCAGTCAAGTGATCCTACATTCAAGAAAACTCTGCTTTGCAGTGGTCCTTTTTGCATTGCTATGTTGAATGAAAATAAACATAAGTTATTACAGTACTGGTTATGTTTTGTATGCCTTTTGTGTCCCTTAAAATCCTTAAAAGAATTATATGATCAGTGTGTTGACCCAGAAACTGAATCACCATTGTACAAACATGTACGTGCCACTGTCTGTAGAAGCAAAACCATCTTCAGAGAAGTTTTAAAATATTACAAAATGTCCTCTCTCTCACTGCATTTATAGAAGCTTAACACAGTCTAAATCAATAGCAGAGTTACTTTCTACTTTTTTCTTTTACTGCTTTTCTGTGCAGTAATAGCGGCAGTGGCACTGGTTCAAATCCCCGCCCGAGTGTTTACTGTTGTTGTGTCCCTTAAGACACTTAACCCTCATGTGTTTGGTGGTGGTCGGACGGGGCCATAGGTGCAGACTGGCAGCCACACCTCTGTCAGTGTGCCCCAGGGCAGCTACACAAGTAGCTTACCACCACTGGGTGTGACTATGGAATGAATGAGTAATGCAATATGTAGTGTCTTTGAGTGTTGAGAAAAGCGCTATATAAAATGATGCATTATTTATTATCATTATTATTTTGAGAGCTATCATTAATATATCATATCAACTCATTAACTGTGAGCCCCTGATGCAAATGAGAGATAATCAGCTCCTTAAGAGACTAATGGAAGCATTTATTCATGCTGAAGATCAAAGGGCAGATAATGCTCCACACTGGCCTCTTGTGGAGCTATCAGGCATTAATAAATTGCTGTTAATTACTTGTTTTGTTTTGAAGGATTGGTTCATAATAAATATAAATGAGTTGTTTAGACTAATTTGTACTATTCAATTTTCTCTGAAAACTGTAAATAAGCAATAAACATATCTGGTTGATTTGGAACAGGTCCTGCTAAACCAATGCCTATTTCCAAAGTTAAGACCGGTCCTATGTCCCTCATGGAGAGAGAGGGAGGAGGGCTGAGCATGGCCTTAGTGACATCTCCAAACATGTCAGCACATTGGACAGCACAGCCCTGCCCTCAGAACCAAACCACAAGATCACCAAGGACAAAGCTGTTTTACAGTGGGCCACAACCCCAACCTGTTGTCCGCCATCGCAGGGTTCAGCTACTGGCAGGTGTCTTGCACAAAGGATCAATCCCAGCTTATCCGATACAGTTTTGGATCTATACCACATCAACCACTAATGGCCTCTTGGGTTTTCTTCACTTATTGTTTTATTAATGTAGTGTTTTTAATGTTAAATGATTTGGGTTGGAGCAGCCCAGTCCATTCTCCAGTGAACCATCACAGACCGTCCCAGAGGAGGGATGGCCCACACTTTGATCCTCAAGGTCTGTTGAACCAGTTTCTGTCGACTCTGAACCTGACAGAGAGACCTCAGGCCAGGCGCCTGGTCCCTGGTCTCAAGGAGCCACCTGAGTACATGCTGGAACTATATGAACGCTTTGCTAATGACCGCACTGCAGTCCCCTCTGCCAATGTGGTACGCAGTTTCAAGAATGAAGGTATGTGTTGTGTTGTGGCTTGATTTACACAGAAAGGAAAGCACAAATAAATACATTTTTCAAATTTAATACTTCACAAGTTTTGCCATCTGTTTTCACAATATTTCTATCTGAGAGACAGAGACAAAAACACAGAGATTGTTTCTGACTTTGTGATTTCAGATTTTTCGCCGTACCGCGTCACAGCTGGAGGTACATGGATCTACCCCCTGTTGTTCAACATCTCTATGCCTCACCACGAACGCATAACATTAGCAGAGCTCCGTCTCTTCATCCAGATCCAGCAGGCTCAAGAAGCACACATAGGCCTAGACTGCAAGGTTACCATCTACAAAGCACCAGAGGGTGTTGGGTGGTCAAGAGAAGTGCAGAGAGAAGCGAGAAGCCGTGATAAAGACGAGATAACGGATTTGGAGGAACTGGTGACAACGCGTGTCAATGCCAGAGATAAGGGCTGGGTGTCATTTGACCTGACTTATGCAGTAACACGCTGGCGGAAGAGAGACTGTCCAAACTACAGACTGGAGGTTCATATCACAAACTTGGGGTTGGTGAGAACAAGAGTGACACCAGAATCCACAGTGGAGATTGATTTTGACAGAAGCTTTGGTGGGAATCATTATGCGGCTATGATTGTTTTTTCAGATTACCAGAGCAGAGAGCACAAAAAAGAGAAAGAAGATTTGAACTTGATGATTGAACATGAACAAGACCTTTTTAAAAATGTGGATGATAGTGGATCTTTATGGGATCCTGTGAATCCCAACACGGGCCATGTAAACCAGGATGAGTCTCTGAAAGAGCTGCATTCCAACTTTATCTATGACACGCCCTCCAGAATCCGCCGCAATCTACAGAGTGAGGCATGCAAGAGGACCCCACTGTTTGTCGATTTTAAGGACATTGGCTGGGACACATGGATCATTCAGCCTCTGGGCTATGAGGCCTATGAGTGCAAAGGGGAGTGCTACCCACCCTTGACCTCTGAAGTCACACCTACCAGACATGCCATGGTGCAGACTCTGCTGAGTGTGAAGAGCCCTGACAGAGTATCGCGGGCCTGCTGCGTACCAACCAAACTGGAACCCATCTCCCTTCTTTATCATGAAAACGGGGTAATCACTTTTAACCACAAGTATGAAGGAATGGTGGTGGCCGAATGTGGCTGCAGATAGTCCCCATACAGACCACGAGACTGTGAACTGATGTATTCACTGTTGACAAGAAGCATTCAACCTTTGCCTATATGTACATTTGTGTATAAAAAATGTTCTAAAAGTGTGAATATACAACTTATATAACTGAATTAGATATAACCAAGGGCAAGAAATCAAACCAAATGTTTTGATCAGTGCACAATCATCATGTGAGAACACTAAGGCAAAAACCAAACCAGAAAAGACAGAAGAATAGTATGAAGCTCTGTGTTTTTGTATTACAAATGATTGTCTTTATAGCTGCACAATTACCCTGAAAATCCGTAAGCTTGGTTTCATATTTGCACTACCAAGTAAGCTTGGTGTATGAGAATGAATGAAAAAATTAAAAAAAGCCCTTACTCTATGCTAACAGGTAGATACTCTCTTCAAAGTATATACGTTACCCTCTCCCTGTGGCATTAGGACCAGTTAAATACTCTGGCATTTTCTCTTGTGTGTTGCCTACACTGAATGACTTGAGCTTAAGAGGAAATGCCAGGTTCTCTGGGGCTCTTCAGGGTCCTCAGGTATTCCTGTCAGCTGTCAGTTTAACTTAACACTGCTGTGAAATCCCTTTTTCAGTGCTTCTGCTTTGACTTCACACATAAACCTGTATATTGTAAAGACTGTACAAATAAAATATATATTATTATATTAGCTATTCTTTAACCTCTCAGCGTGTTGTTCTTTAATTTGTTGGTAATCACAGCACCCGGTGCATAACAGCCTAAGCCCTGTTTCACTAGTGTCACATGCCTGACGGTGCCATACTGATAAGAAGGTGTCAGAGCCTGCAGTCTCGTAGACCATCACTCAGGATGAGACGCCACTCCAAGTGGCAGCATTTGTAAAAAAAAAGTGGTGTTAGATTCCTGGTCTCCAACACTAACTGACTCTATTGACTACCCCACCATAAGTTGCCTGATGCCCTCTGAAACCCCCACTTCCTTTTTTCTGCCACTGGAAGCATGACTACCCTATCAAACCCCCACAGCAGTACAAATGGAAAAACACATCTCACATTATCACTGAGAGCTGCCTGTTAACAGTCGGAAGCAGATAAAGAACTTAACACCTTTCTGCAGTGTTTAAGTGATTTACATATTCCTACTATATTAAAATGTAAAGGCCAGAAGTACTGGACCCAATATCAGTCACAATTAATTACTTTTGATACACATGGCAATTATATTGTTGATTATTTTGGGGGTCGGGAAGGGGGGATATAGTGCCTTAAAAAAAAAAAAAAAAATTGATATTTTGACTATATGTAAATAGAAATTATTTTATTAAGCGTCACCATTCACCACGCATGCGCGTTTGTAGGTTGGTAGGTGTAGAGGATCTTTTTTGTTTATTTTCGTGGCCAGTTAACCACTAGCCCTGTATTCCTGGAGGCTTAAATACTTGATTTCTTATCCAGTTGCAATAGTCAGACAAGACACCGGAGAACGCTTTGCCTGGTATGCTTTTATAAATATTTAAAATACTAGTCCATTTTCCATAGACTACACTAACGGTAACAATCCACCGTGAAGCTTTTAGCTTATGTGCTAGCTGGCTAACCGAAAATAACAACAGCAGACGCGCTAAATGTCCTATTTTGTAAAATTTTCCAAGCGTAACCCATTTCGGATTCGTTAACATACATATTAGAGTAGACTTTACATGGAAATTACATCTGCGCAAATCCACATACTAATCTATGTTCGTGTGTGGAGATAAAAGCCTCGCTAGCATTAGCCGCATTGGCTAGCATTATTTAGGGTAACATTGAATCCAAGCGCCAACCAAATGCTTATTGATTTCTGCCATGTCATTTTAATGTTAATGTTGGTGGCACGTTTTTTTAATACAACTCGATTGAGTTTTTGGTTAAAAACTTGTTTGACTCATAAACCCGTTAGACCTTTGTTACACCAAGCTGTGCCGGGGACGAGGCTACTCTCTGGATGTACACTTAATGTTATACCATTAAACCACAACGAAGCGTAATCTATATCGCATACAATCACATTAATTTGTACCGACACTTTTGGAATTAGTAAAGCCAGGCTTACAAGTGTCAATAAAGCTTTACACTGCTCCTGTGGATTATACAACAGCAGCTCAACTGTACAACCTTGATCTACCTAATTCCAAAATCAATAATTGTTGCCAATACATATGATTAAGCAGTGGACTAAAAGTAAGCTTTTCTACTTTGTCATCAGGTACACCGTCAGAGGATCCAGCTGTCCTTAAGGGTGAAACCTGAGGACCAAGATGTCAATCACAAACACTCCAACAAGCAATGATGCCTGCTTGAGCATTGTGCACAGTCTTATGTGCCATCGACAGGGAGGAGAGAGTGAGAGCTTTGCGAAAAGAGCAATTGAAAGCCTTGTCAAGAAGCTGAAGGAGAAGAAAGATGAGCTTGATTCTCTTATCACAGCCATCACTACAAATGGAGCCCATCCCAGCAAGTGTGTTACCATACAGCGAACCTTAGATGGTCGTTTGCAGGTCTATATTGTGTTGATTTGCTTTCTGTCAGGTTTCTTGTGTCATATGTTCAACGTAGACACATTTCTTGTTTTAGGTTGCTGGACGTAAAGGTTTTCCTCATGTTGTTTATGCCAGATTATGGCGCTGGCCAGATCTTCACAAAAATGAATTAAAACATGTGAAATATTGCCAGTATGCCTTTGACCTAAAATGTGACAATGTGTGTGTCAACCCATACCATTATGAGAGGGTGGTGTCTCCTGGCATTGGTAAGTTAAACAATTTATCATTGTATTTGTATACACAGTTTATGTATTTACTGTATGTGCATATTTAATAAAAACACTATTTCATAACTGCCATAAACAATGTTTCTCTCGGTAGATTTGTCAGGACTGACCCTGTCTAGTTCAGGTAAAACCCGGACCCAGCTTTTGAGTTAGTAGTAGCATTTGGAGTTTAAAAACCCATTTATGTTTTTTATTCCTGTTTAGGTCCACTTCTGGTAAAGGATGAGTACGACTATGATAATCAGCAGTCCCACTCCAGCTCTGAAAGCCACCTGCAGACTATCCAGCATCCACCTTCGAGGCCTGGACCTCAAGAAACATTCAGCACCCCAGCACTTCTGCCTCCTTCTGAGGGCAGCAGCTCTGCTTCCACCTCTGCTTTCTCTACAATCACTGCTGGACCATCAAGTGAGAAATACCTTTTGTCAAAAACATGAAACAACATTAGATTTAATACTTAGAATAACTAATCATACTACTGCTCTGTTTGTACAGATCCTACTCCCAACTGGAGTAGAAGCAGCAGCTTCACCCCAGCAGTGCCTCAGCCTCAGAATGGACATCTCCAGCATCATCCGCCTATGCCTCATACAGGCCATTATTGTAAGACATTATACTCACATATCTTCCCATGTATAAAGTTACGGGTAAAAAATATCAGTGAAATGATTAAATCATTTGGTTCTTACAGGGTCCGTTACCAATGAAATTGCATTCCAGCCTCCAATATCTAATCACCCCGGTGTGTATCTGAAATGTGTTTAAAACTAATTACAACTGTTACAATATGTGTAGTGAAAATTAATTGCTTTGTGTTTGTCTTAGCGCCTGAGTACTGGTGCTCTATTGCCTATTTTGAGATGGATGTTCAGGTTGGTGAGACATTCAAGGTGCCCTCTACCTGCCCCATTGTGACTGTGGATGGCTATGTGGATCCTTCTGGTGGAGATCGCTTTTGCTTGGGTCAGCTGAGCAATGTCCATAGGACTGAGAACATAGAGAGAGCCAGGTACCTAACCACACAATGGCATTGTAACAGCAAAGCAGTTTTTATTAACGCCTCACTTGCTCTTCTCCGATGTCCGACAGGCTCCACATTGGTAAGGGTGTGCAGCTGGAGTGCAAAGGAGAAGGAGATGTATGGGTTCGCTGTTTGAGTGACCACGCAGTGTTTGTGCAGAGTTATTATTTGGATCGTGAGGCTGGACGAGCCCCAGGGGATGCAGTTCACAAGATCTACCCAAGTGCTTACATCAAGGTGAGCCTTTAGTATTCTTATGTATGTATGTATGTACAGTACAGACCAAAAGTTTGGACACACCTTCTCATTCAATGAGTTTCCTTTCTTTACATGACTATTGACATTGTAGATTCACACTGAAGGCATCAAAACTATGAATTAACACATGTGGAAATATGGACTTAACAAAAAAGTGTCAAACAACTGAAAATACGCCTTAGATTGTAGTTTCTTCAAAGTAGCACCTTTAGCTC
>JAVQKC010018033.1:0-13182 GCA_036025475.1 Philypnodon macrostomus
CTCTCACAGTGGACATGCACCTACGATGAAAATTCCAGAGCCCTCCATGACTTCTAAGTGGGAGAAATAGCAAAATAGCAAGGTGTTCAAATACTTGTTTTCTTCACTGTATGTGTAGACACTACTTTAAGAATAACTAGAGTTCCTAGGCTCAAAGCAGCTTTTGTCTGCTGTTGTTCAGTAACAAAGTAACAAAGAAAGACTCAGTCTGTTTCCAGTCACGTGACCTGCCACTACAGTCCCCCAGACAGCATTAACATGAAACAAACATCATTCAAAAAATATGCAGTACTTTTGGGGTGGCTCAGGTGTTGCCCAATAAACAGATGATTACTGGATATGACAGCCCATGTTAATACTGGATATTGTTGGAGAGGAATCTTCGCTCATCTTGCCAATGAATGAACACATTACTGCAGGGTGTAGTTTGAGGCTGTAGGAGTGGTATGGCTGTTCCAGCAGCTGTGGCTACAGATTTAGCACCACCAATGTCCACCAGACTGTGACCTATAGTGGACATAGTGGTCATGCTCGATATGAATCTGTTTATTATGAAAAATAACTATTCATACTGACCGTAACCAATCATTTACTTACTTATAATGCAACTTATTGATAGGTGCTAAAAATAACCTGTTGAAAGCTGATCTAGACGGCCTGCCCTGGTCGCTTTGGGAACATCTGGACAGTAAGATGAACAAACACAACACACTTTCAGAAATGTGCACGCTGCTTTCTTTGGAGCTGCTCTGAACTTCTAAAGAAAACCTCAGACAGCCATGTGCATCACAAAACACTCACTTACACAACTGTGAAACCAGTGCACTGAACCATTGTGTGGTGAACAGGACGTAGGTAGGCGGTGCAGTCTGTGAGCTGTGATCTTGCCCCGGAGATAGTACAAACAGGAATTCACATTTGAGTGAAAACTGATGTTGCACAAAAGCAGCCATAGCTTAGGAATATGGGAGATTTATTAGGTAAGATACACTGGCTTATGAAAGCACATGATATATCGGCGTGGATAAGACACTGTGAAATAACTATAACATTAATATTTATATTCTATAGAACTTTTCATCTTTATATTTATCCAAACGTAATGTTGTGCAGTCTCGTGGAAGTATTTGAAGCTGCTTTAAAGACATATTGTTGGGTAAGCATCAGTTTACAAATTCAAAGTGAGAAGTTCAGAAGGAACATCTGTATCAAGTCATTTGACCAGTTTGCCAACAACAGTCCACTTGTAGGTTCTTCCCACCATTTTATCAGTAGTGGCTCACATGTTTCTGTCTCTCAATGCTAATTCCGAATTGACTTGGTGATGTGGAGATCAGGCTTATTGCGCTAAACCAAAAATAGTTACTTAAATAGAAGCCAATTCAATGGGCTTGTGTCACAATGGTAATACTGTATGTGTGTACTTTTATTACATACATATTTGAAGGCATCACTACTCTACACACCTCTACCTTTACTTTACATTTGCCGATTCGAAAACCCATGAGATGTCTTCAAGTTAGAATGACCTTTTCTCTTCTCCACATCCTCTGTCTAATTCTTTTATTCCCATGTTGATCCACAGCTGTGCTCCTGCTCCACTAAATGACTGTGAGACATATCTGTACAGATTTAATCCACTATACTCAAATGTTACAAAGCAAATTGAAGGCAGATAGAAGTCACATTATGAAGTCTTTATCAAAAATCTATGGGGCTTTTGCTGTTCTCTTCAGCAGATGTTATATTTCCTGCTTTATTCACAGACAGACTCATGTTGTGGCCTCGTTCCAGAAAGAAAGGAATAGCTTTGAGTCGTCAATATGATCATGTGCCGTATAGGAGGTTATGTTCAATGGTTTCAATCAAAGATATTGGAAGGAGACCTTTGCTCTGAACAAAAGTGACTGGGGTTTTGTAAATGACACGTGGCCTAGTTTAGATGTCGAAAAATCAATGCATTGACATTTGCAGATTGGCATCTGTTTATACTCAAGAAAGTTTTAGTACAGTCAAAAATATGAGTATTCTTAAGAGTCATTAGTGAGACAAGAATAATTTCCAAAAAATCATGAATGCCATTGCTAATGATCAGTCAAGTTCTACAGAATCTTTGGTGGGTGTTGGGAAACAGTGAATCAGTGCATCAGTAATTTTTAACATCCATAAAGCCAGTAAATCACAACCTTTCATAAACAACTCAGTAAACTTTGTTTTGTAGTGTAGTTATTAGTCAAAACACATAAAATCATCAAATGTATCCACATTAAAAAACAATAGCTTTACACTCAGCAAAATATAATACAAAAATTAAAACTGACATAAACAACAAAAACACAACTAAACACAAAAATGAAACTAATTTAATTATAAAAACATTAAATTAATGCCATTGTAATAGTAATAGTGTGTTTTTCAGCGCCCCAAACTTCATCTCAGTTGTTTATAGTTGTTGTTTTTTTTTATATTTAATAAATATTATAATTAAAATAAAGAGACAGAAAGTACCTTATTGATGTGTTTATGAACTTATCAAAACAAACTGCATTCATTTGGCTTTTCAGCTGAAAAAGTAGCACACATAAAATAGCTGAAACCAAATAATTACCTAAAACATCTGCACGTTATTTACCGGTAGCGGTTTCTTTAAATTTTTACGCTGTAAGTCACGTGACGCGGAAGTAACCTGACCCAGCAGTCTTCAGCGTGGTTTGTTGTTTTTATTCTGAAAATGATTAGCTATTTTTTAATAATATACGCAAGTGTGCTATTATTTATCTAACTAGACAAACCCTTGGCTTTAAATACGAAATATGTTTCTTTTGACCAGGGGTATAACGCTAAATGTTGAGCTTCTTGCACGTGACAGAACAATATAGTTACTGTGTGTTTTCCTGTTCTGTATGGACCATGAAAGAGGACACCGATGAAGTGAATATTCCAGTATGCTTCTTGTCAAAACACCAAGGTTTTACTGGAAGCATAAAAAACTTCACCAAAGACTTTGTGGTGCTTGAGATAGACATATCTGGCAACCCAGTTAACACAACATCTTCAATTGAGGATGCCCCTTCACAGTTTAGCTTGGAAGATGAAACCAGTAAAACCAGTGAGATGACTGATGTCCAAGTATATGAAGAGGCTCAGTGCAAAAAACATGACAGCACGCCTAGTCCTGGAAGCTTGGATTTGGGTGTCATTTTGGGCCAGGCGGTCAGTGAAAGGTTAGAGCACTTTGTTGCAACTCTCAAAGATGGGAGCTTATCACAACAAGAGCTTAGTTTGGGCTCTTTTAGTGACAAACATCAAAGAGCCAATGTACATCGTGCTGTCAGGTCAATTTTCCCTTCCCTAATGACAGTAACCAACCAATGTGAAATCAAAGTTAAACAGGACCCAGACTACAAAGAGCTGTCACAGTTGGTGACAGAGGCTGAAGCAGATGCATTCTTCACATTCATAGATGCTAAAGTCAGTGGGTCCTCATATACATTTGAATCTGATGGTAATAAAGAACACAGGACGGCTGTACATCGTTTCCTGAGCCGAAGGTTTGGTAAACTGGTTGAAACCAAGAGCTTTATGGACCAGGGCAAGACATCAATCTGTGTGAGACTGAGAGAGAAAGGGAGACCAAAGAAGAGGACAGCAAAGGACTGCAGACAGGACGATGTTTACACAGGTACAGTGAGCATGAGATCAAACAAAAAGAACCTACAAGACTAGTTCACTATTATGGATCAAAATGTGGATAACTCAAAGCAACATTCAGGATTTGTTCCCAAGTAAGGAAGCAATTTATCAGTGAGTGAGTCATGAGTGAGTCATGAGTGAGTCATGAGTGAGCATTTTAGTGAAACATGTGGATTTGTCTTGTCTTCCCACAGACTGCCTCATCAATATAGTTGTTGATCGACTGTGCAGACTTTATCCTTGAATTTATTTATTTATTCTAAACCTACATTTACATTACAGGGTGTTTTTATTGTGTTAATTAAGTACAATATCCACCTCGTAGTAATGGGAAAATGCTTACTCATTTTGATTTAAATAAAGGCATGTTTTATATGCTTGTAGGCTTACATTTCTAACCTAAATTAACAACTATAGCATAAATGAGAAATTATTAATACTACATTAGACTACTGTTAGACACGGTGCCTCTTCTTTCAGCATTCACTTTGTGTAAAGAGAATCTGGAGACACTAGAGGCCATCAGTTACATGGCCGCAGAGCTGGGAGTGCTGCCCTCAGACTTCACCTACGCTGGTATCAAAGACAAGAGAGCGATCACCTACCAGTCCATGGTGGTCAAGAAGGTCGCCCCACAAAGGCATGTAGCTTCAGAGAAGACCTTCTATTGATGCATCTAAACAGCATCTAAACAACATTTTTGTTTCAGGTTAAGAGAGAAGTCTGTGGAGTTTAAAAAGAGAGGAATGTGTCTTTTTTCCGTTCGCTCTGTCAGTGAACCTTTGAAGCTCGGGCGATTGAAGGGAAATCACTTTGACATAGTGGTTCGGGACGTACAGCAGCATGTGTCTGATGTGAAAGAGCCACAAACTAGTTTAGAAAACCTGGTGAATGAGGCAGTAGAAAATGTGAAGGTACAATAATTAGTTTTGTTATGTTTATTCAAAGTATTGTTAACAAACTCTAACCTATGCCTTTTTTCACAGGCCAGAGGTTTTGTTAATTACTATGGTCCTCAGAGATTCGGCAGTGCCAAAAGTGTTCAGTCTGATCAAATAGGGCTGGCCCTACTCAAAGAAGACATGGCAAGTGATCAATGCTTTAATGCATAGTAAACAATAATGATTTAATGAGTCTAATATTTGACTTCCAGGTTAGTGCGGTGCACCTTTTCTTTATTCCAGAAGAAGGCGATGACCCTCAGAATCAAGCGAAGCGCCATTTTCATCAAACAGGTTAATGCAATTAAAAAAAGCACACAGTCAAATGAATAGGATGAGCCTTGTCCTGTCCTGAAGTGACTTATTTCTGTCTGTCTTCCCACTGCAGAAAATGCTAAAGAGGCTTTGTTGTTGATGCCTCTGTCTAAAGCGAGGGAACGATTGATGCTGCGTGCCATGAACCGCTATGGCACTGGTCCAGACGGCTGTGCACAAGCCTGGCTAAGTCTGCCCCACGGCATGAGGATCTTCTACTTACACTCATACTGCAGCAGGTACATTTAAACCCCATGTGCAAACCCAATGTATAAACCCAAATAAAAAATATCCAGTTCTGCGTCTTTATGGTATGTACCTGTGTGTAAAACTTGAAACTGATCCTGCAATTTTTGAGTTATCGCGTTCACAGCTAGGATCTGCAGACGTGGACCAACGTGATTCCATAATATCATTTTTCGCCGATATAATGATCATAATAAACATTTTTAAAAATCATATTGAGCTTGTATGTAACACTAATCTTAATTTTTGTATTTCTCAGAGTGTGGAATGAAGCGGTGGCACACAGATTGTCTTCTTTGGGCCTCGACGTTAAACAAGGAGACCTGGTGCAGGAAGCCACAAGAAAACAAGACGACAACGATGCATCGAGCACAAATCAGGTTAGTGCACAAGACAAACATAAACATAACCTGTATTCTGAATGTCTGCTTCTTGTGTGACTGAGAATACCTGTGTAACTTTTCTATTACTGGTGAACCACTTGCAAACCACTTTTATTGCAGGGGTCATGTTTTGAGCTTCATTTTATTTGGGTTTAATGTTGTTGTGAAAGTGATCAAATCCAAAATAGAGGTTTGGGGACATTATTAAAACGTAGATATGGTTTACTCTGATCTTCACTGTCTTTGTGTTTTAGATCCATGTTGTGACAGAGGAGGAGGAGAAAGAGCGAGTCTACACACTTGAACAAGTATGTCAGTGATGTCAACAGCTTTACAAGGGGCTATAGTTAGAGGTGCCACCCCCTGCTGCTCACTTTTACTTTTACAAATTCCATTAAGTTAAGTCTACTCAGGATTGTACTGACATTTATGAGTTTTATGTTTTGACAACTAAAGGATAAAGACAGCTAAGCATTTAACGACATTCACAGCTGAAACTTTTACGCTGCATTTGATTAGATTTTGTATCTTTTTTTATACACAATACAAATCAAACATAATGAAACCATAACCCTACACAATCAACATCATGGAAAGCATCTGGCATGATGTCCACTCGTACAAATTATGTTGATACTTGATTCATTTATGTTGCCACCTAGAAATACAATCCATCCACTTTCACATCACATCACACAGTTTAGTCTTGTATCTCACAGTTTTTCCATTTGTTATCATGTTTTTACTGGATGACGTATATTGTGATAAATTGAGATGAAAGATAACATTTTTAATTGGTCCCTAGTTTAGCTCTGGGGTAAATCCTATGGGCATCCATGGCTTAGTGTTAATTATGATCAGTGCCTGCTACATGTAAGAGGCACAAGTCTAAATGAGCTTAGTTGAAGTGTCTTGAAGGGCCTGACATTAACACAAAGTGATTCTCTTTTCAGGTGGTGCTTCCAATGCCCGGAAACACTGTGAAGTATCCAGAAAACGCAATGGGGGCTTGGTACAGGGAAAGACTTACCAGAGATGGACTGGAGCACTGTCGTTTTAGGGTCAGCAGCCTCAAAATGAATGTTCCTGGATGCTACCGCCCTCTGCTGGCCTTTCCTCGCAACCTCAGTTATAGACTACATCAGGAGGACTGTGCAGAGCAAAGAGATGAAACTGGGAACTGCACTGGAGAAATTAACCAAGAAGTGAAATGTAAAACAGCAGAAGAATCAGACAAACTAAATCTGACTTTAAACTTTCATTTGGACTCTTCCTGTTACGCCACCGTCTGTCTTAGAGAGATCATGAAATTTGATGTTTAGAGTTCAACCAGGCTTTGAGTTTTCAAAGACTCAACAAAGCCAAGGCCCTAACTATTACTACTTAGTGAGATTACATTATCCTAATGCCAAATAATGTGTGCCCTTTACTGTAGTATGTAGAAAATGATTCTTTTCTGAAAACACATCCTTTCATAAAATAACATCAAATATGAATCAAAGAAAAGTTGTGTTTTCAATTTATTTATTTATTACTTTTTGTTTACAAATAATTGATAAAATACTGACACTTTGGTACTATACTATGTACTTCACACTAATGAACACTAGATGGAGACAGTAGAACACAATTAAAGGGGTATACAGGCCAGAGTCAATGTGGAGGATTTAAAAATGACTGAAAATAGTGTTATGCGCTTACATAATTCCAAATAAATCTGGCTCATGTTAAAAGTCTTAATTTCAAGACTAAAGCTGGGCATCAATTGTTTGTATAATGGCAGCGATCAACCTTTGACTAATTTCTGTATTATTGATGTGAACATTTAGACCCAAAATTCCTCTGGGCTGATTTTCTTGGCCCTTGCTGAACATAATGCCAGAGTGTTTTAGATGAAGCTAGGTTGAGACTTGCAGCCTGTCATCGTCCGGTAGCCGTCTTTGATAAAGTAGCTGCCTGTGAACTGAACTGTCTGCCAAAGACGTAATGAGATTCTTCACTTTTTAAAGTTTTGTAGAGTTTTGTTTTTAAATGACACACTATCCATCAGAAAGGCAATGGCTATAATTGAGGGCTATTTAACACCTTTAGAGGATCCTTAACTGTAAATTAAGTGACTTTAATGTGTTTTTTGTAAAATGGCCCAGGGCTCAAACCTAAAGCTTGGCAGTCTAATGTGATGAATTAAGTTTTACCAGCTATATAAGTGGCTCTAAAAGAAAAAAACTAAAGCTTGCAAATGCCTTCATAAAGTATTGTCTGTGGTTCACAGGATTGCTTAGTTAATGTGAAGTACACTGCTCTCTGTAAAGTGAATATGCATTAGAGAGTTGTTTGACTGCTTTACATAGATACTGATTCAGGGGATAATAACTTTGTGTGGTTACTGCTGTGTTTGGTGGTGGTCAGGGAGGCTGCGGTATGGTTGCCATGTTAGTCTGCCCCAAGGCGACTGGGATTACACTGTAGTCTGGCTTTCCTCCATTGACTTGACTTTGGAGTGGATGAATTGTAGAGGGCTTTAGGTGTCTGGTAAAGCACCATTTAAATGTAATCCATTATAACTGTCATGATGAATAAAATCTATATTTGACAAATGCTATTATATAGAGTAGATATGTTTGGACAGAACTTAACATGAAAGAACGTGAATGGTACTTAGTGACTATAGTACATTTATTGAACTGACAGCTGGTTAAAACTCTGTCTTTGCTTTATGATATTGGACTGTGTGTGTGTGCAGTTTCTAAAAATAATTGTCAATGCATATTTCTGAGCCAGTTCCTGTTAAATTCAAGGCTAGAGAGTGTGTGTGTGTGTGTGTGTGTGTGTGTGTTCTGGGCCCTGTCAAAAGAGCCAGTGCTAAGTGTTGTCTAGAGCTGACAGACTGTGTACACAAGGTACTGGCCGTAGGCAGGAGAGGTTGGATAAGCGTAAGAATAATGTTTAAGTCACTGTGCATTGAGACTTGGACTACCATCCATGTAGAGGGTTTGAGAGACTTAATTACTGTATAGTTAAACGTTCTACATTGAAATGATCTACTGTAAATGGTGATTTGTTGAAATAACACATTTTGTGATCATTGGTGCATTAAGAACTTTGTTTTGCAAAGGTTAGCCACTATGGTTTTTTCAGAGCAACAGTAGTTTAGAATATCCAGTGTGAAGCCAAAATATTGTAATTACATGAAGTTGGACAACTGATTTCCATGTACTGTGCATTAATGATTGTAGTGAAGATAATGAGTACACGCTACAATTATTTTTTTTTTATTTGCAAATTCAGATCTATGACCTTTTAGTGAGTGGACAGTGTCATGTGTAGTAGTCCAGTAGCTGCCCAGAGGTAACTGTGACGCTTCTCTGATGCAAGGTCCAGTAGTGGGGGCGCATGTGAGCGGCCTGCCTGTGGAAAATGCACTGACCTGATAAACGCCTATTGAAGAGCGGAAAGACCTGCCAGTTTCAAATTAGATTGATTATTTCATGAGGTAGTGCTGGGTTTTTTGTGCACTTCAATGGGCTACAATGGACACAGATATCTATAAGACAAGGGCATCGCAGAGCTTTTAATTTTTATATAACGAGAGGAACTATTTTAGATTGTGTTTTAAGACCTTCAAAAAGATGGTGCCAGTATTATATGTTATAAGTGCTGCTGCACGTAGAGTCTAAAGGAACTTTTCATTGTTTTCTACTGTGAAATCCAACTGTTTTTAAAATAATGATTCTGGGGACTTTTTAGTAACTGCACAAATAATATCGAAGCCAATTTGTAACCCTCCATCCTAATTCAACACCAAAGAAGTTCATGTATAAGATGCTTGAGCATGGACCATTAATTTGTGTCTACTGTTGTGAGTTTTTCCTCTCACTGTAAAACTTGAGAAAAAAGCTGCTAAGCTCTGCTTTATGTGCCCTTTTCCAGTGAACACCTTGTGGAGGGATCTGGAGCTGGCTGTGAGTTTGGAGAGGTGGTGGAATGCTCATTATTTTTAATGGAACGACTGAGATGAACCATAGTGCTGCCTTTTTGAGCTGTCTCCAAACCTCAGCCTGTTGTTCAAGCATGCATCAGGATGTTACTTGCTGATTTGCAGTATATTTGATTATTATAAACTGTCTTTATTTGCATATGAAGCGCTATGGCCAAGGTTTCACTATAGTTTATTTTGTTTCCTTGTGAAAACTGCGGTTTTTGGACACACCTCATTCATTCAATGAGTTTTCTTTATTTTCATGACTATGAAAAGTCATGAAATCCCCCTTATTAACCCTGACAGGGCACACCTGTGAAGTGAACACCATTTCAGGTGACTACCTCTTGAAGCTCATCAAGAGAATGCAGAGTGTGTGCAAAGCAGTAATCAGAGCAAAACTAGAATATAAGGCGTATTTTCAGTTGTTTTTTTGTTAAGTACATATTTCCACATGTGTTAATTCATAGTTTTGATGCCTTCAGTGTGAATCTACAATGTCAATAGTCGTGAAAAGAAAGGAAACTCTGAATGAGAAGGTGTGTCCAAACTTTTGGTCTGTACTGTATAATAGTGTACACCTTGCTGTCGGGAACAACAGTGTAGGCCTAGTTTATTTGACATATTCTCTACCTTAGGTTACCCATAATGACAAGGTTATTCACTGTAATGTTATTAAAGTGCATGCACAGCTTAGTATTTTCTTCTATATATTGAGCATACTGTTTCTTCACAAAGTGCCGCATTTTAAACTATAAAAAACCAGGCCAAAAATGTGAGAGTTAAGGTAGATAATCTAAAACAAACAAGAATGTTAATGTAATTTAACAATAAAGAACAAACAGAGCCTATTTTAGTATTGTTTGGTTTATACTGCACATGAAATAAAAAGTCTCCATGTCCGCACTGAAATTAATTGAATTTCTTTAATGCAATAAGGCCAATTGGATTAAATCATTCTATCCTCCAACTTGTCATGCATTCTTGGGGAGTGTTTCTGCAGAAGTGCAGGCTTTTTCTATTCCATTAATGCTTTAATACCTCTTCCTCGCGCTGGTACTCGGCTATCAGGTTGAAGGGGATTGTGTAGAGTGTGCTGGACATAACACCAAAAACACTGCAGAGGATGAGCGTGGCAATGATGTTGGGAAAGAGACCAATCAGGCTGGTGCCAAGGCCAAACACAAAGTAACCCATGAAGTATAAGCCTTTCAGTCCAATGTATGGGAGGAGGAATCGCTGCACGTCTGCAAACACACAATTAGACACAAATGAACACTGTAAGAGTTGCCGTCTCTGAGATGTAACTCTTACTTGCCCAAGTTCAGATGGTGAAGACTGAATGGTAAAGACCACCAGGATTCGGCCAGATCACGTCAAAGAGTATTTATTACAAATTCACAGATAGATTATACACGTAGAGTTCTCATGATCATGGGACAGGCCTCAGTCCAGTCAGAAACGTTTCTGAGAGTGGCCTCCTGATCTAAGAGCATAATTGGTTTAATTAAACTCCTGAGTCTTCTCCCATTGGTTGGTCATACGCAGATGTGATGTCATCTTTTCCCTAGATCGGCCTATTGTTGACACTAGCTATCCCAGTTGCGTTCACTCAGTACACTGAGTTCAACATTGTGACCTTAGTGAGAGGAGGAATGAATCAATCTAAACACAAGGAATGAATTACGGCCTGGGAAATAATAGGGAGTACTTTCACTTGAGCAAAGGAATCTACTAAGGTTTACTATACGCATAATGTAGTGCGAGCCATCCTATAAACACACACAAGTCACTATTTACCTGTAAGTTCAACCAAATTCACAAAAATAAACTGGGACAATGTGTTGGGAACAAAACGCAATGGTTCACCAATCTCATAAAATATTGTTGTTTCTATGGTCTGGAGCTCAATAAAAATGGACAGAGAAACAGTACATGTAACACCTGACAGACTTTCCTTCATTGCTGCCAAGTTCAATCGGCATTGTTCTAGCCTGGTCACAGCATAATACAAATAAACAAAAATCAATCTGTTGTTTGATTGAGGGAGTAAATGTTTAATTAATGGCTCAGAAGAGATAACAATGGCAGCAGAAAACTATATACAACAAAGAGAGAAGCACAAAATGTATTAAAACTAACTTATTGAACATTAATCAGATTCATTTTCAGTGTTGATGGGGACAGGCAGAAAAAAACTTCAATAGTATACAAATTTCAAAGCAATAAAATGAGAATCATAATAAAAAATAAACAATTACCAAAAAAATTAATCAAGGAAGAAGAATCACTGTCACTTTTACCACAACAGTTATGTACTCAAGTGGGTAATATAGTCAAAGATGTACTCAAGTAAGAGTATTGATACAATACTCTGCAAATGGGTAGTTTATTTCTTTATCAAACTGTTTAAAGATACTTACAGGAGTAAAGGGCTGAAGACACAGCATTGATGCACAGACCCCAGCAGCCTACTTCCACACCTCTCTCATATGTGACGTATGCTGTTGAGTTGTGCTCAGCATAGGGGTTTCCTTTGTAGACAATCTGTACAAAAACAAAAAAACAGACAATATATTAATATTTTTATTCATTCTTTATTTAACCAGGTAAGCCAATTGAGAACCAATTCTCAATTTACAATGGCGACCTGGCCACATTCATTCATAGGCAATGTGGGTTAAGTGTCTTGCCCAGGGACACAACGACAGCGTGTGCTTGGACGGGGACTCCAACCACCAACCCTCTGGTTGAACGGCAAGCGCCTACCCACTGCACCACTGCCGCCCAATATAGCAGTTGTAGGTGCCATACATTGGTTTTGACTGTTTTTTCTCCTTTTGCCGTTATTCTCCTCTTCTACACTGTTGTGCACGAGCAGAGTGACGTAAGCACCAGTGTCTGTGGGTGGCACTGTGGGTGTGGTGTATTGGTTATTAGTGTGTGTTCACCTGTGTAGTGGTAAGGCCTGGATCGTGGCGGCAGGGTGAGCATGGGGAGAAACCTTCTATTGACCATCGTCGTTTAATGCGCTGTCTGAGGTATCTTTGCACGGCTTAGGAAATGCATCTTTGGAAGTAAGTGCAATTAAGACAGTATATTGTGCAATGGTTCAGTGTGACACGTCTTCAGTATCAGCCTCATGTCTGCGCCTGCTGCTGCGGTTGGGTGGAGTTTTAAGTTTACGCCGCAATAGCAGTAGTATAGTACAAACTGTTAAATTAATAGCACTTCGAAACCCATTTTCACAGATCAGGCACAACATGACCACTGGCAGGTAAAGGAAATAACACAGATTATCTCTTCATCATGACACCTGTTACTGAATGTCACATATAGGCAGCAAGTGAACATTTTGTCCTCAAAGTTTATGGGTTGGAAGAAAGAAAAATGGCTCTTGTGGGGTGTTCATGGGGCTTTAGTGCCAGGGGTCAGTATCTATCATAAGTGGTTCAAGGAAGGAGCAGCGGTGAACCGGCGACAATGTCCCGCCCAATCCTAGATATATTTTGAACTAAGCACCGTTTTGTGTTGGCAAATAGCATTCGAGCGTATAAACTAGTCTTCCATTCGTGCAAAAAGATTTTTTTTTTTTTTATACCAAGTATTTTTTTATTGAATTTTC